>CAAKHC010019154.1:22524-32550 GCA_901007825.1 Macroramphosus scolopax | reverse complement strand
GGGGGGGGGGGGGGGGGGGGGAGACAATGCAAATTATTCACAGGGATTATAAATCAGAGCGGTGTCAGTGTTTCCAATGATGGGAGAGGATGATTTCTTATGCCGTAATACAAATGACACGGAAAACAACAGCTGCATCATAAAAACTCTCTGCCATAAAAAGGATGAATAAATGTACAAAAAGGGAAAAGTCGGGACTCGTCATTAAACATTTTCTGCGTGTGCTTCAGTGTCGCCTCAGTGACTTGACGCCTGTTTTATTGTTGTTTATTTTGCTTCTTTCTGTCCCACGCAGCCCGTCGACTAATCCATTTATCTCATTCACGTCTCTCTTAATGTTTATTTCATTGGATTTTAATTGTTATATTTCTTCCTCTCTCTGTGAAGAGCTTCTCTTTAACTCTTGAGAAGTGTCCTTTACCTGCCTGGAGGACGTAAAAAAAAAAAAAAAAACCTGAGCTGACTGAGGAGATTTTCAGCATCTTGATATTGGTCAGTCAACAAAATGTATTAAGATATTTGACAGCTTCATATTTCTGAAGAATCCAGGCTTCATGAAAGTGACACATTTTAATAATAATGGTGTTTTCATATACGGGCGTCTTCCCTGACACACTCAGTAAGGCACAATGATGCGATACTTTACGACAAGCTGCCAGCAGATGAAATAAATCATCTTCGGATGTAGGGATTTACAAAGAATGTATTTTCCTTTGGAGCTGTCACTTAGAATAAGAAGTAGCAGGAGAAAAAAAACCAATTCATTTCCTTATTCTGTTGCAAAATTAACACGGTTCCATTCATTTGTAGCTCCTACTCCACCTAATTAGGAGGACATTGAGTTGTTATGGTGATGTAAAGCTGTAGCATTTTCAAAAACAAAAAAGTTTCCAATCAGCTTTATCCTTATCCACAATTTTTTTTTTGGTGCTTCTGCAGTGTGAAGCACAAAGCGTCTCCATATTTGACACCGCGGGTGGTTCGGTTTCATCCGCTCGGCAGGTGGTGTGTAGTATTTAAATCAAACAACAGGGTTATAAGCCGAGGGTAGCGGCGCACAGAGTGACAGCGCGGCTCAGACAATTTGGAATTTTAATTAGTCACTTGAACGTTACATCAAAAATCGGAAAAATGTCTACAGCTTATTAACATGTTGGCGACCCCTACCCGTCTGTACGCGGTGTCTTTATCGTGGACAGCAGGCCTCCGATCCTCCCGCTGTACGAACATGGGCAGGCACAGCCGTAGTGTACTGGGGACGTAATTCGGAACCAGAGTTCGCGCAGTCATGTAAAACTGGAACTCCCAGTTATGGGAATTGAATGATACATCTCCTTTACGCCCGTCAACGCCTTCGCGACCGCAGTGACTTCAGCGAGAGCGGCTTTCAATCATGAAGTCACTCCCTCTTTTTTACATCATCGAATAACGTTAACATTTGGAATATTTCAATATGGCTGATGGAAATTCAGAATTAACAGGAGTTTGATTGGTCGTGAAGGAAAGCCAACGTGACCTCTGCATCGCTGGGCTCCACCGGCTCCGAATGAAACCAGGACTGAGAGACCTATAAAGTCTTTAACAGTTCAACAGAGCCGGCAGGAATCAGGGACGTTACAGGGTTGAATGCTGGAACAATATGACTGAATTGTGCATGAGACAATCTGGCAGACGACATAGGAATTGGGCTCATATACGAGGACTGAGGGACGGGTGCACAGGTGAACCGGGAGGCCAGGTGATGCAGCGAGCGGGACAACCGGGGGTTACTGCAGGGCGGGGTGGAGCGGCACCATCTGGGATGACTGAGGACATTATTCACAGGAAAAACTGAGAGATGGAAAGAATGACTAACTGGAAAAATATGTCGTGACAGATATGCATAAGCGATTCCTGATGCGATGCCCCTTTGGTTCACAACCACAAGGACCAAGTAACGATGCAACACTAACAAGGTTAAGGTTTCGTCAGGTTAAGGCACGAATATTACTTCTAGAGCTTCTATTACTTCAACTTAACACATGTGCCAATTTATTAGGTACTCCTCAAGAAACGAATGCAGTGTAATGCATCAGTCATCCAATGTCCTCCCTCCATGAGGATTATTTCATTCAGGCACCATCCATCTGTTTCAGAGACCGTTCCTTGTTGGAGGCTTTCGTCAACCCTATTTCACAATAATTGGATGTAAAAAAAATACCTTTCAGGACAATCCAGGAAAGTTCATGTGTTTTGGGGGGCGAACGTTTAAAAGACTGAGCCTGAGCCGTTTCCTTGGCAGGACGGTCTTCAAAGCACCTTCGCCGTCATTACCGACGCCAACGAGCCACCGAACACAATCACGGGCGAAAGTTCTGTAGGTTCTTTTTTCTTTGAAAGCAATTATACAAGAGCTAAAACACGAGTTATTGAAGGAGGATATTATCCAACCGCCTGCTAAGCCGTTTGTCGCCGTGATTCTTTCACAATCTAATCCATTCCGCGGCCAACGCGAGGCAGACGCCGAGGTGGTTAACTAACTAAGACTGGGTGAGAACCTGCGGTGACTCCGGCTAATGAGGGTGAAACACAATGACACTCAATTTCCATATTAGCCTTCCCCTTCTCCCTCTTCACTTCCCTCTGTAGGTTCGCAGTGACCCGATCCTCCCCACTCATCTGTGCTGCGTCCATTCCAGACACACACACACACTGTACTCCTCCGAGCACCGACTTTATTCTCTTCCCTTTTTTCCTTTTTATTTGCAGCTGAAGCAAATCACAAGTTATGTCCTTTGGCAGTCGCTGATACTTGGATGTTAAAACCGGGTTTTGGTTTCATGTCGGGCAGCGACCGGCGAGTCGCTCTGCAACAATGCAACACAGAAGCAGCAATTACACTCAAAGCAGAAAGTTTTTCAGTGGAAATCTGCGTTCCATGTGTGATGTTATTGAAATGTAAATATAAATCACAGCTCAGATCATTATGATCTTTGTTGTGACGGACATTCCCAATTGGGGGGGGGCACATAAAAGGAAAAAACTCACAAATTAAAAAGTCCAATGCAAAATAACATATATTGAAATAAAACAATTCAATGAACTCATCACGCTCTGATAGATCTCGATTTCAGATCAGGACGGCAGCAGGAGAAGATCTAAGCGACTTTGACAGAGGGTTCATTGTTGGGGCACGGATGGCAGGCGCTTCAGTCACAAAGACTGCTCAACTGAAGAGGGTTTCAACGGGAACAGCGACTGGAGTGACATCGGCATTTAGATTTATGGAAAAGACGTCAGCGAAAAAAAAAGGATCAGAACTCGTGGTCCCCGGCGCACGGCGTGATGACTGTGATGCTCATTAGTGCGATATGTAAGAGAACGCGGAGGTGCGACTCCTCCTCAGGTGACTTCAGAACGTCGATGCAGGATGTCGTACAGGAGTCCATTGACGATGAGAGAGAGGGACGTGACAGCAGGGGTGATGTGTGTGAAGTCATTGTACAGATGAATGCACATTTCAGTGATGCAAAAAGTACAAGCACTGGTCACTAGTGGAGTGAATGGGGGGAGGGGGGGGGGGATTGTTACTGCAGAAGGCCTCATAATGCAAGTTTTGTAAATAACAAAAATAACGAGGGCGACTTTTATCGCGGAGAATTTTATCGTAAAATAAATATTTATCCACTGTTTAACTGCCGCTCGTTTAACGAGTCGTCCCAGCCAGCTGCTTTTAAGTGTCTCCGCCAAAGGACAGGCGTGTCATCAGTTATGGACACGCCTTCGAGCGGGTGGCGCTGTTTTAATGGAGACGGAGTCCCGGCAAGCCAGCAGGCGTGTATGGAAAAAGACCAATTAGAGATAAGGGTCACCGCAAATCAATACAAAGTTGTTCCCAGTTCATCACCTTTATCATCACCCCGTCGCCATAGCAACAATTAATGCTTATGCATCAACTGTAACTTTTCTTTCAGGACAATCCACCATGTTAAAGAGTTTAAATAAGTTGTGAGAGCATCTCGTCACCTGCTCGCTCTGTTACAAGATAATTTTATAATCCTAAATTCTCCTGTCAGCTTTGTCTGAAGTGAAGTAATGGATTTACCAGATTGACACTGAGCAGACTCGTGCTACCATGTTACACGTTGTTATAAAGGCTGGGGAATTTAGCAGGGAGTAGATGACCCCAATTAGTACTTATCTCCATTACTTGGAGCACGGCAATCCTGCGAGGCGGATTTAAAGCGATCATTGTCACTCAGTGTGAGGTGTCAAAGAACTTTGAGACTGACTGTGTCCATCATCTTCATCTTTAGAGATTTGTCACACTCGTTACGGAAGTCCTTCTCTGTATGCAGAGGACTGCGGGCGCGACTATGAAATGATGAAACTCAGCAGTTTTTCGCTGGGTTGTGGCTTAATAGCATTGATTTGCTGCTGAGGGTGTTGATTAGATTCAAAGGTGAAAATCAGATGCTGGGAAAACTAACAAACCAATATATATTCATGAGGTTAATTACAGGATGTGCTAAAATGCTTCCTTTTCATTATTTCTTCTATTGTCAAATAACAACCGCCGCTGAAAGGTGTCCGATTACAAACGAGTGCCAATTACATCGATACTACGAGTCGATGCTTTTTCTCAGGTTGGCAGATTTGTGCTGTTGTTGAACTGTGAACAGATAAAAATCCACTTTTAGTTACCTTCCCTGTGAACCGGGCTCGCGTCACGTCGAGGTTCAAGATTTCGGGGAGAGCCTTCGATTAGAAGAAGTTGTCTGACAACTGTGAAACAGTTTTTCCGTGGCTATGAAGAAAAGTAATTGGTTCACGACACGGAATGATGACTTCATATATGAATGTATTTAATGAATCAAACAATCAGAACCAGGCAATATTTCATCAATCTAATAGTGACGCCGCTACAAAAACATCTAAATCACCCTCGGCATCACAATTAGCAGCACCCAGTTAATTTAATAGCACATCAATTTGAATACATTGATTAAGTCAAAATTCGGCACACGGAGAAACACCAACATGGTTTCTTTTAGCTTCATTTCTTATCAATCTCAGATCTCTCGTTGCCGCTAAATTAAGCCCCCGAATCAAATCACGTTCCATGTTGAAGCTGCAAAAATTCAATGAAAGTAAAACACGCTGATTGCTCCCTGATTTACAATTGTGTTCCACGATTGGTGTATCACTGTCGCCCAACAAGTGTGCTGTAAACCAGCTCATGCTAAGAGTCACGAAACAAGAGTGCCGTTTTCAATGCTGTATAATCACCTTGCTTATTATTCAGGGAAGTCTATCCTGGGTTGATTAATGCCTCGGAGCAAATATGTACAGGGGGGCGGGTTAATGTGCTGTGCTGTTTTCATCAAGTGAACCTTTGTTTTGTCCAGCTGCCTAATTTGCCCGCGATGCCCTGCACCTTCACATGCTCCTTGCGTATCGATCATTGTAGCGGCGCGAAAATTCTTCAGGGAAGAAATTCTGTGAGACTTGAGTGCTTTCTGCCTCCACCCACTCTCCTCTGCAGCATCACCTTTTACCTCCTCCCTCACTCATTTGTCTCTATATCCTTCCCTCCTACAGTCGCTTTCAGAGCCTTGGCCGTAAATCCTCCTACATTTTTATCACGCGGTGGCAACAGTGGGCACCCCTGTCAGCTCCCTTGACCCCAGCAGACCTCTACCGCTATCGACCGGGTGACCCAGTGTACCGTTAAGGGAGAACACTTCCTGCAGTTGCGGCGAGGGTCCCTGAGCGGCGGGAGAGGAACCAGACATGTGACTGACACTGGGTGACAAACACTTTGAACTCAAACAACAGGAAATGAATGCACAGCTCAAGGCGCACGACACGAGGCGCACTTGAATTGACACGTCTATCCAGCAGACACATGATGACGCCTCGTCCGTAGCCTCGGCTCAGCTTGTGATTATTCGAATCTGGTTGGCCTTCGACGCTGCTGGCAACTGGTGCGCCTCAAGATTCACCTCCGAAAACAATAATATTGAAATATTGAATCATTGATTGGCGTCAGATATGTTTTTCATAGAGTCTCACATAAAGACAGACCCTTAGGATCCCGAAACTGCCTTATGGAAGTTAATCTAAGTTGCTTCGCCTTCCAAACCCCAATTCAATACAGTGAAAAAGACTTTGCATGGCATCAGTGATACATAAGGGATCCCATTTATACCAAGAGAAGAGTCCCAGGTGGTCCGATGGAGATGAAGTGTTAAGTCCTTGGTGCTGATTCTTAGTCCTCATATTTAACTACTTTTAAAACAACACCGTTTATTATTCCAATATTTGACTTCAAACATAGCTTCTCCCACTTCGCACCGAACCGACAGATTTCCTAAAACTCACACAAATACGACCACCCTATGGCCCTGCTGAAGATGTTCTGATCTGCCAGCCCCAGCTGTTCGCTATCACATCAAAGTGAGTGGTAATATAGCTCCTGCTTGATATCACCTTAAAGCTGAAAAGCCCCTGATGTAGTCAAAGCAACCACCATTCGGCATCTGTTGGGGTCCCCCCGGCTCTGCTTTAATGCATTTGAACCATATCATGTGCAGGAAGGAAATATTGTAGGTCCTCACAAGACAGAACATGAGCATTTACTACAATAATTGCGCTGTAGGCGTGCGCATTGAATTGCAAAGTCAGGCCACACGTTATTAAAATGCTACTCCAGTGAGAACATTTGCAGTGGTGGCAAGGCTCTACATAAAGGGTGAAACTAATCTATCAGGCGGCTGTTCCACCATAATCCATTACGCTATGTTATTGAAATACATTCAAATTAAAAGTCTATTTCCAGGGCTTCTGCTGGATGTAATAGGTACCATTCATAGCGCCGAGTGTCAATACTGTGATTATCACAAATAAGCTCAAAGCGATTCACTCTCCTGTATTAAGAGGGGAACGTTTAGAAAGGCGGAAACACGCCCGACTTTAGACCATCCGATCGTTTATATACCTATTTTTGATTTCGCCGGAGATACGAAACCTCGGCTCAGATATCGTTAATTGCTTGTCTTCTCTTTCTCATTGAACGTAAACGCTCCTTCCTATCTGCAACGCGATCCATTGAATGCAAAATGTAATTTGCATGATTGGCAAGACGTCTTTATTGTCAGAAGGAGAAGGATTTGCCAGTAATTTCATCAGCAAGAGAAAAAACGGCTACGGACAGATTTCAGGGTCTCTGAGGGAATCAAACAACGTCGGACTTGTAACTTCCAAATGATCTTTTAAATAGATATTAAGAGGAGATTCAAGACAATAAGTTACCTCTCATATGATCATATCTAGACAGTATCTTAAGGTCCGGTTGGGCACGACGCCCTTTTGTTCAGCGTTTCATGATCCATATATGAAGTTTTATCTTATCTTTAGATTTTCCGACCTCGTTATTCGAAAATTCGTGCACACCTACATTAAAACGTATATTTAGCCAACCAACAAAGTGATGGGAGTGCAGCTGCTGCTGGCCATGTGTGAAATAACTGTTGATACGCATCAAATATGTGCAGTCGGTTTCCTTGAAATGCGTTCTCATTTTAATAAAATCAAATCATATTAGATCTCACGACACTTCACTCATGCTATATTGAAACTGACCCGGAGTTTAGTCGACATTAAATCACACGGCGTATTGTACATCCTGGGATGTTCCGTCGCTTTGGGTCCCCGCCCGTAATTGCATTTGAGCATGTGAAGTAGATAATAATTCATTAAAGAATTCCATAAACTCTCAGACGTCTAACACTTGTTGATTAATTCCTTACATTAAATGGGATTATATACAATCCTTGTTATTTCTGTACCGCAAGCTGTGCATTCTGCTGTCTTAAGCAGATATACGACTAACATAAAGTCATATACAAATTGGCCAATGACACCCCATAGGCAGTGCCAGTAATATGACGAAGATTAAATAGAAAGCTCTTCTTCAAGATGTATGCTCCTTCACACTTGCCGGGACCCTGTGGGACCACTTGGCCGGGATTAGCATGACAAGGTTTCTCTTGTAAGTCTCTTTTGAATCCTAATGAGAAACTACAGTCCAACAGAGACATTCGTGATATAATTTATATGTCTTCTTCATCGTCTCCTCGCACCTTCGCCACCAGCAAGGAAATTCTGAATCAATATTCAGCTGCAATGCACACATGTAGTCAAGGTTACTTACTGTTTTCCCACTACTTATTAATTATAAACACAGTACCGGGTCCGTTACCTGCTCTACGGAGCTCCTTTATGTCCCGCGGTGAATGATTTAGGATCCCAGGCAAGGTGTTTGAATGAGACTCAGCCCAACGTTCAATCAATAGATGTTGAGGCTGTTAATAATTTAAAAATAGGAAAATTTACTGCATAATTTTGCATACAGAGTTCACAAATTATTACAGTTTACGACGCAACAATCCCGGCTATATGTTTTCTGCAGGGGATTTGCACACGCGGTGATGTCTTCCTCAAGGAAATAAAATAGTCTTCTGGGCAGTAAATAATTTATAGCACAAGAGCAGGTTTCACGTGTTATTAACTCCTGTTTATGTGGCTAAAGCACTGACGAGCTGGACGATAGAGGGCAGGGGAACGGACGTTTTTCCCAGGTGCCTGAAGTGACCTTGAAGGGATTATTTCTTCTAACAAACACAAATGCGGTTCGGCGGTGCGCAACTGCCGGTTGGCTGCTGTACGTTGCCGCAGCGCCGTGTTTGCTACGTTGTTTCATAATGATTCTAAAATCCATCCGTTTTTTGATAATAAACATTTTAAGCATCACCGGCTTTTTTGCAATATCAAAGATATTTGGAGAGGAGGAAACGACGGATGCAAACTGTTTACCGAAGATTTGTTTTTCTGTCCGTCTTGTGTCTCCTCCACCCTGCAGCAGGTATAATGACATCCTGCCACAAGGAAAAACACACTTTTTGCTCCGTCGTAAGTTTTATTCAAATGTAGATATTTTCGAAAGCCATGCTGCTCCAATTTTAGAGTTAAAGAAGGTTTCCTTATATCTCTGAACCCACTCATTACAATAACAGAAGCAAACTACCGTAGGTGAGTGGCATTGACTTGTTACATATTCCTTCTCTTCTCTGCTGAATGATGAAGAGCGATGTTGATGCTGTGTGAATACGGTGGCTTAATTGATTTGTTTACGCGCAGGCTCGGGATACCGTAGGTGTAGTGCGGGTTATCAGTCTACGCCTGCAGAAACCTGCGCGTGGCAGGAGATCCGGTAGTTACTGCTTGAAGCTTCCCTCCGGTGAGTGCCAATGAGTTCATCAGACAAATGTTAGATTTGCTGATGGAGCAGAGTCCCTGCTGCAAAGAGAACGAAACACAAGACGAATAACTCCTTCCGTTCCAATCGGGCTCTCGCACCAGTTGGTGCTCAGACACATGGACACTGAAACAATGTGATGACTCACATTTACAATTAACAGCATGCAGTAATTGCAAATATTTAGCTGCATCATTAAAGATGCAGAATGCAGAATCAACACGAAGTCTGACATGAGTCTTGCAGGATGACTGTAACAGTTTGTCCTTTCCTTTCGTGGACCAGAACCTCCAGTAGCTCAGTATAATCTGAGAAAAAGAAGAGCGATGCCTTCTGTTTTGTGTGCCAGCAGCTTAAGGTTTTAACATTCAGCGAGGTTACGGCTGAAATCTCGCTGATCATCAAGATAAAAGTTCTTTCACAGAAGGGCAAGACACAGTCGAATTGTGACGACGGGTGACTTTGTCTCTGGGTGTCTTTTTTCCTCACACACATGCTCAACAACCGACGTTCATAATTACTTTTAAACGAGTGAGCAAAGGCATGAAATCTTTTTTTCACTGTCTATAAACTTGTACTCTACCTTCCCCGTATGCAGGCCCTCTGTGGCTCATTGTCTTACTCTAGTTTAACCGATTTGAAGAAGTCATCACGGTATTTTCTCGAGTATCCATGGAGACCCCGAAGTGCCCACAGTGCCACTGTTTCTAGTTTACTCCTGTATGGTT
>CAAKHC010019154.1:8651-22504 GCA_901007825.1 Macroramphosus scolopax | reverse complement strand
CGGGTGACTTTGTCTCTGGGTGTCTTTTTTCCTCACACACATGCTCAACAACTGACGTTCATAACTACTTTTAAATGAGTGAGCAAAGGCATGAAATCTTTTTTTTACTGTCTATAAACTTATACTCCACCGCCTGTGAACCTTCCCCGTATGCAGGCCCTCTGTGGCTCATTGTCTTACTCTAGTTTAACCGATTTGAAGAAGTCATCATGGTATTTTCTTGAGTATCCATGGAGACCCCGAAGTGCCCACAGTGCCACTGTTTCTAGTTTACTCCTGTATGGTTGCATGCCAGGTTCTATTCATTAATCTCAAGGGCTGTTTCAAGATCCAACCATCTTGTTTTAGTGAGAATGCTTCCTGATTACAAGGACCTCTGTAGATCTCACCTTCAAACGCAGTCAGGAGAATTAGCTGTTGCCTCTCGAGGTTAAGTTGGAGCTCTGCACACTGGCACAGAACGGTCTATTTCATCTTCTTTTTATGAGTCAGTCACTCTCATCCTTTTTTCATTTGAAATCCCGCATCTGGTAATTTCATAATTATGGGAGGGGATTATAACGAAGGCAGCTGGAGCTGCAGGTTAATTGGATTTTTCACCTCGACAGGACCGGATCTAAGTCGCCCATGGGCCGAAAATCTGCACATTTGAAGTTGGGGGACAGGACGAAAGAGGCTGGGGGAAGAAACGAGTGAGCAGTTAAAGGGTCCCCTTTGACTTCAAGAGTTTGGGAAGTTACTTTTGCGCTGCCAGTTACTTTGTGACTTGAGAGGTTTCTCCCTTGTACACAGTCGCTTTCATCCACGTTGATGACATCTATAATTGGCACTGTGTTTTTCGATCACAGGAGTTACCGCGGCGGTGGCCACCGCAGTGGCCACGGATTACCTCATAGAAACCCCCAGAGATTGGAAGTGGGACTTTTTAATATCTCAGTGCACTAAAAAAATAAAAAAGGAATATTGGATTATTTTGGCTGCAGGCTTAAGAGATATGCATAAACAATTTATTTTGTTTGTTGGATATAGAATTTTTAAAAAATCACGTACGTGGCGACGCTCTGCAATTAAAGTCACTGAAGGTCGCCACAGTTGATTCTAAACAGATGATCGATTCATTAAATGTTTATTAAATCTCCGTGTGACCAACATACTGAGGGTTTTTCTGTTTCCCGGAGAGAACACGCAGACGTGTTGGAGACCTGTAAGTTCATGCTCGGGATTTTGCAAGAAATGTACTCACACTTCATTACAATCTTTTATCAGCGGCGAGAGAAATCTCTTTCATGCAGTTGCATCACACCCTACAGAGATTTCTTGATCCTGAATATTATACCCGACTCAAGAAATCACAAATATTCATGTTTGGTCACAGATTAGTCTCACACCACTGTTTCGTCAATACCACATCCTTCTTCAACACTCTCGCCCCGAACCTGCTGACAGTCGGCTCCGACTCTGTTTCCTAGGCGCCCGGCTCTCCCTTCTGTGGGAGCAACCGAGCTCCCAGCCCCCTCGGCTCCTGGCCTACTTCTGAATCAATGTTTGACAAAGGGCTAGTTTCTCCCCGAGCAAAAGATGGGGAATTAAAGAGGCTGTTGCATGGCGAGAAGGCCACACGCAAAGCTAGCGGGTTGCCAAGTCTACATTCCCTCTCACAGATAAATAGCCAATCCGAGATCATATTTCCCAGCCCCAAAATAATGCAAATAAACCTGCTTAGCAGCCGGTGTTATCCATGTCTAAGGTCACAGCGTTAGGATAAACAAACCGCGGGGTTGAATAATAGTTTGGCAATCATTTGTTTGTCTGTATTTGAGGAGTGTGACCGGGCTGTCTTCGAGTGAAGAGGCTGCTGTTGTATCGGGAACTTTATTTTACAGCTCTTGAATAAGACTTGTTGTCAATACGCTCTCGACAGCAACAATGAAACAAGACGAGCTTGTTTGAATAAGAATATTACGGCAGCTCTGCTTTCAAGTGTTGACTGCAGCTCATCAGCAGACATCACAACTTTTCTGGTTGTCAACAAAGACATTGTCTTCTTCCAATGCCAGATATAAATGGTGTTTCTCATTATATATTGTGCATCGTGTAAACACTCTCCTCGGCAGTTCCTAACTCATATAAGAGGGAGTCTTTACCAGACATCATATAAAAAGTCAAATCTTTCTTGTAGTGTATTTGTAACCTTACAATTGACAGAATTTCCATTAATGTATCAATCACTACATTTTATTTTGAAATACTCTCCACCTACTTCCTGCCCCGCCCTGATTTATCTCACCTGTTCCTCATTACCATTCCCTCCATAGTATATCTAGTCTGTGTTCAAGTTAGCCGCCCTGTCTGAAGCGCTGCAGCCTCTTTCTTCAGTGTTTGTTGGATCTCTGCCCTGACTTGTTCCTCTACTCTTGTTTTTCTTGCCTTCTCGTCTACGGTTTTTGTCCGCGTGTCACCCGATTGCCCACCCGTGAACAGACCCCAGCACGTAAAGACTGTTTTTGATCAGAATTCTGTCTCTGAGTCATGCAACGGAGTACTTAATCTGTTGCTCCAATTGTTACAAAAAAGTCATATAATTGCGGATGAGGAAAAAAATTTTATGTTCACCGACCCTGACATGAAGTGCATTTTTTTTTCCAAAGCTCAGAGTCATTTCTTTCAACGCCAAATGGGTAACAGGGCAATTTCCAGCTACGCTGCTGAGTGCTGTCACTCTGCCTCAACTGGTATTATATTAAAATGCTTTCCAAATTAGCATTACCTGAGTCATAAACCATACAGGAGCCGACTGCGGGCTGCAGCAGCAGCAGCAGCAGCAGACGTTAATTAGAGCAAATATGTGTCATACTCTGACATATCATGTATAATATATTGCTACAACCGCAGCCAAGTGTGACATCGACCACTTGTTAGGTCCGTGGACGCATTTCCACTACTTCTTATTAAAGCCAACGTCTTCCGAGGTGTCTGCCGTGCCGAAGCTCTTTAATGGTGCCAAAATTTGTGCTCATTCAATAATGTATTAAGTGTAAAGCAAGTGTCATTTTTGAACCTTTATTAGTGTTACAACCACACAGAGGAACATTTACAATGCAATTTTTCCTACCTGAGTTTCTCATCTTTGAATCACATGGAAAGATTTGGCTTCTCTAACATATACGGTGAAAGAGCTCTCTCTCTCTCTCTGCAATGATTAAAGCAAAAAAGCAGAACAAAAAAAAAAGCAACATAAATCCCCCGGAAACAGATTTACCAATTTATCTTTCAAGGTGCTCGGGACTTACTTATAACCTGAGTCAAAAGTGTACTTGTCCATAGCAGAATGAGGAGAACTGAGGCCTGAAAATGGTACCAAAAACACAAACCATTAAAAAGCAACTGGCATTTTTTTGACAAAAAATCTCACATTTATTTTATTTCTTAAACAAGTGTTGAACTTTACATCAGTCTTTAAAGTGATGAGCCCCTTGTAACATGTTTACATGAAATAATGAGCTACAGTACATCATGTATACCAGTGCTGGAAAATACTCACATATTTTCCTGTTATTTCTTTTTTTTTTTTGTTGGAAAGATTTTAATAAATAAAATGTCCAAACCCAGGCGGAAGAACTACATTTATTATAGAAATTTTATTGTCAAAAGTCGGTTTTGAATTCCAGTTCCACTTGCCCATCGATCTGCCACGACTGTTACAAAGATCTATTTCCTTCAGAACTACGCAGCTAATTCTGAAATAACGTAATGCCACTCTTGCAAAAATAAAAGAAACATAACTCAGTGGGCAAATATCAATGGAACTCGTTAAGTAAAAACACTGTTCACAAGTGGGAAAAAGTGATGATGCATCTTTGTTGAACCGTTTGTTGAATTCTCCTTTCTTTTCATGAGCCTTTTTACGTCCAAACGTACTACTATGAATGAAGTGTTTGAACCATAAAACACACTGTATAACATTAGGTGTAACTTCTAGACAATATTTCTCTCAAACATTAAATTTCTCAATTAAAAGAGTTTTTCTTCATAATCACGGTTTTCCCTTGAATTTTTATTTTACACTAGCAATACAACAAAATATATATTTTAGCCATTTTTCTTGACAACAGTTCAATGTACAGTTGAGAAAATATAAGGCCAAGGGGGGTCTTGATTGCTAGTGGTTATACAATCCAAACTTCAGGGTGATGGACGTCGACCAGGACCTTATATTCCTTTTTAATCAGTCTGCACAGGAACATTTTACAAACAGAGTCCATGTCCTGGTCCAGGGGTGTTGTTTTGATCACAATAAAAAAACACAGGCTTCAACAAGGATGTCGGGGAGTGTATGTACAACCTTTGACTGGGGAATTGCTGATCTAATGTAGCCAGTAATGTTTATTTTTTTTTTTGGTATTTTTTTTTTTGTATGTTTTATTTTCGTACCTTAAACTTTTTCTGAATTATTCGACAGCAGCAGCACATTTAAATACATAGTTGGCTTGTCTCTAAAAATTTTTCATTTTGACTCTGCATTTGTATGTACAGTCTCATCAAAACATTGCACAGCCATCACTGTGCACCAAGTCTGCAGAAAAGGTAGGAAGAGTGGCATGTTTGGGGGGGGGGGGGGGGGGGAAGAGATGGCCAGTAAATGGCTAGTGTGAATGACCAGGCTTTCTAGTCCCTCTTTAAAAATAAAACAAGACCTCAACAAGACTTCCCTTCGCTAGTGTGTCCTGCAAAAGGTCAGGGCTACAAATGGTCAGGAAGAGTTTTGGGGATTATATAAATACATTTAAAGGCTTGTCACTAGCTGCATTTGTCCTTCCCGTACATTGTCTTCAGGGATGCAGCCCTCTTTAACTATGGGAATAATGTAACCATCGCTGCTCCCTCGGCCTATCTGGTAATAGGCTTGTAGCTGGTTGCCAGCTCCTAAGTTAGGCATGCTCTTGTAGTAAACGTCCTCATTTTCACTCCTCTTAGAGGGGGACAAGTCCTCCACCACGTCGGGGCTGCTCTCAGAGTACGGAGAGTCCTTCAGATTAGGCATACTAGTGTACAAGGAGTCTCTGTTGGGGGATTGCAGACTATCTTCATGGTTGGTGGGTGTCAGCTGGCTGACAAAGGTTTCGACTCCTCCATCGGTCCTCACCTTCTTCTCGGGTGCATACAGAAGAGAGTGAGTCCGTTGGGGGATGAGCGGGGCCTCCAGCTCCTGTTGATGGTGCAGCTCGAGGCCCACCGTGTCACCCATGTGCACCAAAGACGAAGCATCAGCAACGATGGCGTCATCTTCGCTGCTGCTGCCACCTACCACCGTCACCTTGGGCGGAGCCCGCTCCGCGTGGTGGTGGTGATGTCGGTACTGCGGCGGCTGCTGGTGGTGGGGCTGATGGTGTAAACTGGAGTGCTGCTGCTGTTGCTGTTGGTGGCTTTTGTTACAGGCACGCAGGTTGTTGTGCACTAGCTCAGAGATGATCATTTTCTCGAAGGCAGCGTCATCCAGACTGAGTCCGCAGTCCACTACCTGCACGCTGTCGCCAAAGTCCGCATTGCGGAGCGAGTAGCTATTGTTAAAGTTACCATTTAGCGGTAGAGTATCCATTGCACTTGTATCCCTCACCGCATTGTTCAGTGAGTGCCCTGCGAAGAGAAGACAAGGTGAGAGAATTTGAAATTAGTCAACACCAATTAGCATTGCAGGAACAAAATTTAATGCTGTTTAGGATGCAGATTTGCATTTATAAATTTAAATGAAATGAAATTATTATAGAAAATATAGGTGTGCATTATCAGTAATCCTCCAATTTCAATTTCAATCCGCCACAAGGCGATGACGAAGATCCCAAACAACATTAAGAAACAAACTGCAAACAGTAATCACCATCACAACACACCGGGCAAAGTATGTCCACGAGTATGAAGCCACAAAGTTACAACACTTACAGGTTTTCTAGCAACTAATAGGTTGGATGTGCCGAGGGGGGGGGGAAATAAAAAAAGACAAGAGATGGCAAAAGATGACATTGACAGAAAGGGAGAGTAGTCATGTATAAACATGGGAGAGCCATCTTTGTTCTCACTACAAGGGGAGCCCACAAGCAGCACTCCACCATCACCACACACAGCAGGTGAAAAGACTCACTTTAGACAACTCACATCATGTCTGTCTGCTCAGGCTATCTGGTCTAAGAGCAGCTGATGTACAAAAGAAAATAAAATGATTTATTGTAACATGAAGAATCACTCAAAAGAACAATAAAACATAAAAGAAAAAGTCTTAACTGCAACTTAGCGAGAGCAAGGGTTCAGCAAAGGAATTCAAACTTTAGGATTTGGCTAATTAAAAGCTGTTTTTGTGCTGGTACACTTTCTGTCCATTAGTTGGCAGCTTGTGTACCCCGAAGCTGGCAAAGGTCAAAGCTTGCCCAAAGCGCAGCGTTTGGCATTCGTCACAGTGACAGTTCCCAGTGAGACCCCGGTCGACAGCAGAAAGGCTCAAGAATAACAGAACCGCTGCAGAGGTCACATGGAGTCATGTTAGGAATTTCTCAAAGCACGGAGGTCACGGAGAGCAGCGGGGACGAGGGATACACGGCCGTTCGGTGATGGAGAGGGGAGATAAAGGGAGAAATGTGCTTCGTAAACAGATATCGGCTGATAAATGGGGAGATTTTACCCCGAACTTTGTCTTTGTCCGGGAAAAAAAAGGGAGTAAATGTGATCATGAAAGGGAGATTTAAAAACAGCTTCTTCACTGCCGTAACCAGAAAGAGAAATAAAGACATTACGGGAAAATTAAACAGCTGCTCCCATGACATCCGTGTGTTTACGACTTCAGGGAGGCAATTTAGTTTTCAGACAGGTGTTGTCTGGAGAGGTGTGAGGGGAATACTGCCGGACACTGACACCGCTGAATGCCAAAGCAGGGGAGACAATTTTGGGAGAAAAAGAAGAGAGGAAGAAGAAAATAAAAAGGGAAGATGCTTCTTTAGTTGCCGTTTAAAAAATGACAAATTAAGTAGAAGCGAGAGGCGCAGATTAACGGGTGTTTATTTTTGGAAAAAAAAAAAAAATTCAAATAAAAACATTTTTTTAAGTTTTTTTTCCAGATTAGAGTTCTAAATTTGGGAGGATAATTTTGTGAACCGCTTGCTCACTGAGTGTGTGTTAATGGCCTAAATTAACCAGTGATTGTGCCGGGGGGGGTGTTTGGTTGATTTTAATAAGCATGCTGAAAAAAATTTACATTTGATAGGCAAAGTTAAGTTTTACTCCCATACTTGTCTCTCTGTAGGTCACTAGAGGAAAGCACAGGGGAGAAGCACAGAAACATGAGAAAAGACGCTGTTTTAGTCCCATCTTATAGGAAAGCACAAAGAATGCAAGCACAGTGTTATCGGTCGCTGCAGAAATACATCGATGCATTAACTACTCGGTGTGTTTTGTCGGGTACTACATTTGTCTGGAGGTTTAACGTCTTGTGCAGGGGTTAAGGTCCCTCTAAAAACACACTCGAAAAACGTCTCAAGGACATAAACTTGATTGATCATGTACGTTTAAACTTCCTGTCTACACACATTATATCGAGCCAGAACAAATAGCACCTCGTTCCCGTCTTAATCACCGAGCCCCAATCAGAGTTCGCTCATGATAAACCACAAGAACTCTGCACTGCTTTGCACATCTGCACACATCGGCATATGTGTGCAGATGCACTTGTGTGCACGCATGAGGGACGGTGACTCTGAAGGCAACGCGACACCGCAGGACGTCCTGCCTTTTGGTTCGGTCGCGACTAAATACAGAGCGAGAGAAAGAAAAAAAGAGGCAACAAGAAGATGAAAGCCTGTCTGCAGGTGCAAGTATTAAGTAAGCACACCTGGAGAGTTAAACACTGGAGCCGTGGGGGCGTTACACACAACGGTCTCGGCCAGTAAGGTGTTATAAGGGTTGTTAGTGCCTTGAGGTCGAAGGAGCGGATTTGTTAGTAGATAATTCCCAGTCATTCCTGAAGTGGCAAGAAAAGAAGAGAAGAAGATAAGTGTTGGTGCAAACACAGCCGACAGTAAATTGTGTCATGGAAACAAAAAAAAAAGAAGAAGAAAACGGACATTTTTCAGAAAGTTTATGTTGTTATGAGACGTGAGGTGTCACTCAGGAGAGCGTTTTTTATTTTGCAGGGTAAAAGTTTGCGAAGCGACCGGGGAGATGCAAAGCGAACCAGAGAAACACGAGCTGCCGCTCACACGAAGTGGCAGCTTTTTTTTCAACCCGTCAGTTGTTTTTTTGTTTTTTTAAAAGCTGATAATTGCTTCCTGTCATTAATGCTTTTCATCATCAGCGTCACAATCTGCTATTATTCGAGGAAAAACCTCGCCTACGACGTCGAGTGGCGTCCTTTCCGAGGGTTTTTGATTTTTAATCAGTTAGATTGGTCATTTCCCTCCTAACCCTCCTCCTCATCCTCCTCTGTTTCTCTTTACAAGCTTTCAACGTGTTTTACGGATGTGAGGTATTTCAAATGCCATTTATCACCTGTGTTAAATGCCATCTGTCATGTTGGGGGAATCTCCAGCGACGTTTTTAATGACAGGGAAGTGCTTCTAGGAGATAGAGCCCTCGTTTAGTGCACCGGCTCTCTAGGGTGGCTCGGCTTCTACACCCCGAAGTGATCAATATCCGACCTTTACATTAACATCTTCAGGAAGCGGAACAGTAGGAAAGAAACAGCCCTACCTCCATATTGTTGCTGATGGATCAACGAGTCAAAATGTGCTGCTGAGCCTTGAGGTGTTCTGCTTTACTTGTGGGGAAGCGAAGGGAGAAAAAAAAAAGAAGGCAAAGAGGTGCAGCGACAGGAGTCAAGGGAGGAGAGAGTGAAGTTAAACTACCTCCGTATAAACCCTCTTCTCCCCTCGCATGCTTGGAAAGCCATTTCAGAGGCAGCCGAAAAGCCTAACAACACACTAAGCACTCCGGGTCAGCCAGAGTTGAACATCATCTTCTCATCATCATATTTGTGCTCAAACTAAATAATAAATGACATTTTTTTTCTCTCTCCCTCAAAAAAAAAATCCCCGTTGGAAGCAGCAGAGGTCACCTTAAATGCCACGCAACAAATGGCCTCTCTCTCTCTCTCTCTCTCTCTCTGCGTGCTAAGATTTTTTTCCTAAAATAAAAACTTTTTTTTTTAGTTTCTTCTCCCGGTTCGTGTAATTTGGACGGCCAGCACTTAAATAAAGAGCGCTCTAACTATGCCTCAATTTGAGACCTGCCAGAATAAAAGCGCTCTGGACAGATTTTTGTAATCCTCTGCTGGCGGAGCAGAAACACTAGACTGCAGGCCGAGATAATATTTTTCTTTCCTAACGCCGTACCGCTCTGCCCGTTCAAGCCGAAGACATTTATTACGATTACCGGGGTATCATCCTCTCTGACGCTGTGAGATCATTGGAACTTGAGGGAGGTATTTTTAGCTGGATGATGAAATGTGTGCATAGGGGTGCATGTGGAGAGAAATGAGGTGTGAACTGACCTTGGTTAAGGGTGGAGGTGCTGTTGATGTCACCTGAGATAAAGGAGGACTCAGATTGCTTTCTTACGGTGTCATTCCACATTCTCCTGATACGACTCTGTCAGGTCAACAAGGGACAGTCATTAGGACTTTAAACAAGCCCGCTCACCTTCCAGATCAACTTTCATTTATTTCCTGTGTACTATCTTCCCTCACTCGCAGGCCTTATAACTGGCGGTGAGGCGAGGGCAATGCTAATGCTCGTCTCCATCGTATGTGTCTCCGCTAATTTGATTCAACTCGGCTTCTGAATGACTTCAGCCTCAGTCATTAATCTCTCAAATCAAGTACGACAGGGATGATTCCGTCTACTTTCAGTACATCTGGGGGTATTGTCTAATATTAGCCTTTAATAAGAAGGCACATTTTTGGCTTTTTCCTCTCTGCAAAAATGTGCTTTGCAACACTATTTAAAGACTTTCTATGACGTTAGTGAGGAAAAAAGATAAAAGCATGTGCTAAAGGGTGCAGAGCAGAAGAAAGGCACTCATGCAGTACAGGAGATGATGCTTTTTTTTTTTTTTTTTTCTTGTGCAGGAAACCGCTGTGTTCTTCTCCCTTTTGGCACTTCTGGAATCTGTGACCGTATGAAGTTGCTGGTCTACCTGTGTACCAGAGGAGTAGCGTGCGCTGGTGCGTGTGGTGGAAGTCTTCGCGGAGCCGTGCGAGCTCTCGGTCGGCAGCCCGCCGCAGCAGTACGTGTGGCGGAAGCACTTGCTGTACTCTTTGCGGACCTGCGTGAGCAAACAGGCGGGTGATTACACACAGTGTTGATTTTACATACGCCGGGATCGCTCAGCAAACCGGGTGTTTGTTCTTTATATCAGCGTTGCGGCGCTCGGCGCATCCCGAAGGTTTTTCGTCCTTGACGGCTGAGAAAGAAACTTACTTTTTTCTGGAGGAGGCAATGGAAGATGAAGATAAACATTCCTTGGAAGGTGTTGAAGATGGTGAAGAGGTACGCCATGACGATGGAGGCCTCGTTGATGAAGAAGAGGCCGAAGGACCAGGTCAGCCCGAGCAGGAACAGCAGAGCGAAGGCGCCCATGACCCAGGACCTGAAGGACGGCGAGACACAAACACAAGCAGGAGACAAAACCATCGTTAGAAACATTTATGGAGGAAACAAAGTGGGATTTTGTTTTATTTTGAAAATAATGAGAAAGCTGTAAAACCAGGTGAGAGGGAAACGATAAAATGACTTTCTAACAACTCCACACATTCTGCGATCAACTGAAATCCTGAACCGTGATCCGGTTCTCTGTGAATAATGTGTTAGAACAGACAGTACAGCATAATAAGAGGACACAGCATGTTAATAAACAATCAATACACACTGGGTTCGAATCTAGTAAACATCTAGAGAACGTTATCGGAACCTCCCCGCCTGGTGTGTGAAGGTCCTGCGAGCCTTCAGACACTGAAAGCGGTCACAGCGGCTCAAACAGACAACCACAACAACAATGTCGGGATTTTTTTTTTGAGATGATGGGACACGTGGGTGAGCAGTCAACACGGGACAGACGATGAGAGGCGCTGAGTCGGCAGCTTTGACGGGAGGATGACCCGGGCGAGACAATGAAAAAAAGGAAGAGAGAACGAATAAACGAGGAGAGAGAGAGAGAGTCAACTACAAGCGGAGGAGTTCTGGGCAAACGTGTCCTTACTTGATAAACTGTTTATTATCTTCATAGCTAGCATGATGAGCAGGAAGAGAGAAACACAGTTAGGTCACAGCACTTTGTTCGAAGGGCAGGGAGGAGAAGTCTGGAGGTGTTGGAGGACGAGCTTACCCGGGCAAATCTGTATTATAGTAGCCGTCACAAACGCGATAATTACTGTTGTGGGTTGCAGAACAGAGAGAAGAGAAGGAGAATGAAAGGAGAGGGAGCGCATCAACGTCAGCTTTCTACATGCAACATGCGATGAGCTGCACCGACAAACTCCGACATGAAATACACAAATAAACAAGAACCACAAGGAAGCTGTTAACACATCACATACATATCCGCTGCACAAACAGAGGAATCGTTCAAGTGGAAGATGTCGACCAATCTGAGCGTTCGGTGTTCAGCGGATGCGGTTTTCCTTGATGAGCGAGCGGCCGGCGCAAATAAACCCAGAAGTGAGGCTGTTCCTCCTGATTGCGGTGTTTCGCCACGGCGCTCCGACGTTGATTAAGGGGGAAAAAATGAAAAATAAACACTGGATAAAAACAGCAGCCGCTCCCGCCCCCCTCCGCCCCCCCCACAAGCCGAGTTAAAATACATAATGTAATTGTGCAAAGTGACGTGAGGGGTTGGTGCGAAACCAAATAAACCCCAAACAGAAGAGGCCCTGTAATTCAGCCGGCTGTAAACAGCGATATATATTGTTCTCACAAACACACCGAAATACAAAACAAAACAATTAAGGCTTCAGAAAACGTCGCCTTCCCTTTTTTCGCGAAAAGCAAAATACATCCTAAACGTTTGCGGCGACGAGGAGGAAAGCCTCAAACGAGTCGGGTGGCGGTCGTGCGGTGGCGGCTGTGTCAGGGGAGTTTTTTTTTTTTTCCTTCCTTTCTTTTCCTGGATTAGAAGCTGTGATAAAGAAGTGGGGGGAAGGAAAAGAAAAAAAGCGTCTCCGACTGTACCCGACCCCGCCGGAGCAGCTCTTGATTGTTGTGCGTCACGCCAACCAGCAAGGAGCAAGAAGTGATGACTCCCAGAGTCGGCGTCGACATCATTACCGCACAATTATAATTCCAACATTCTGATACATTTAAAAACCCCATTGTTAATTCCTCTGGGTAATTAAAAAAATCGGCATAAATATATTCGTCTATCCGAAATGCTAACTTGCTTACGAAGTGCTGGAATCTGGCTCGGAGGTGAGAGAGGTAAACGCATTCACTCCTGAAACTTGATTAAGTTTAAAAAAAAAAAAAAAAAATCATTACCTCAAGAGCAAAAGAGCCTCAGTTATCCTGAGGGAAGTGGCAGAACAGCAGCAGTGTTATATTGCTGATAAGCAGGATGTGGGTGTTCGGCATACGATTCTTTACTTACTTTATATTCTCCAGTCGGCTCGAGTCTGGTTTCAGGGTGGTGGAGTGCTTCACCATTTTGTACATTGTGATGACCAGGAAGATGAGATTGAGCTGTCGGATCAGAGTAATGGCAGCGTTAATACATGAAGATGTACGATCGAGGATGTACTGGAGGGAGAGAAAAAACACTGTTACTTCGTCCAGTCAGTATCAAGTAAGTTTTTTAAAAAGAGAGAGAGAGAGAGAGAGGCTTCGAATCTCCGCACGACCACAGACTAATCCAATAAACATCTATCGTTCCAGCCGGGCGAGGACGGGCCAACTGGCGCCAAATTTAGTGTCATTCTATATCAATAAAAGCATGGGAATGCATTAAAATCCATCATGGGGGGGGGGGAAGAAAAGGAAGAAGAGGAAGAAGAGGAAGAAAAAAATAGCCACACAGAGGCAGCGGGAGGAAGTCTGAAGGGAATGAAGAGTAGCAGGAGAAATAAGAGACCCTCTTGTTGTACAAAACAACTGCAGATCATTTTATGCACAAGCTGAAATATTATAAGGTAGAAGCAGCTACGGAAGGCTTGAGGGGGGAAACATGGTATATTTTGTTCGATTCTTGTCTTCGGATGAAGAGCGAGAGAGAGAGAGAAAGAAGGAGGAGAGGCAGAGACGGCGTTGGCTTGCTTGTTTTAATGTATTAAATCTTAAGGGAGCCAGTGGCACATATCAGGTTGAGACAAGGATCCTACGTGCTGTGTTTCTGAGAGTATTACACGCTACCTTAAAAAAATCAATACTGTGATTTAGAGACACAAAGGCTGGATGGACCAGCGAGGAGCCGCTTCAAATAATTTACTTCAAAACATTTATTCTGGGACAAACTAGTCCCTGACACAGCATGTACATGCACTCACAGCAGACTGTTGTTTGTACTCCAAGCCAGGCCCGAATAAAGTGTGTGAGAGGTATCTGAGAGAGGGACCGAAAAAAAAAATGAAACGCGCCTCCGATAGCGGATATCAAAGAGGAACAAATGAATCTTTAAGCTTCTGTGTCATGTATGGCTCGTAATTAACCAAAAGGAACATTCGCACAAACAAAACCTTTTGTTTTGGTGTTTTGGATTCGAGCCATTTAAACTGTGATTTCAGCGTTCGCTCGTCTTCATCGTGAAACAAAAAAAACCCTGGCGAGAGAGGGATGGAGACGTATCGCCGGTACGAGGGGGGGGGGGGGGGGGGAAAAAAAAATCCCCTT
>CAAKHC010019153.1:0-16292 GCA_901007825.1 Macroramphosus scolopax | reverse complement strand
CTCTTCATCCCACCCCCCCCCCCCCCTCTTTACTCTCTCCGCCGCATCATTTTCCTTCTTTCTCTATTTCCCTGCCACCTGCTATCTCGCCCTTTCAAACACAATTGTTCATCTAAAGTCCCACGTGCTCCTTATCTCCGTATTGGTGCAATGGAGCTGAGGTTGAAGAAATAAAGTGGCCTGAAAAAAGGAAAAATGTCAGCATGCACATGCACAGTCTCTGTTTGTCACTTGACCCGACTTCACTACTTTATCACACCTAGTTCTGTCTTCCCTTTATTTTAAAGAACACAAAGGATCCTATCATAGGGCTACAAGACCCCTTTTCAATACGCCAATTGCTGTCAACTTGTGTTGATCTGCTGTTGATTGCTTGTAAAAATAATCCCTTTCACACACGCACACAAAGATGCTCTTTTGCCCCCCCCCATCGTCAGAGTCTAACTAAACCCAGGAGTCAGGCGAGGCCGGGTAGTGGCTTGTCTCGTAGTTCAGTTCGCTGTAAGGCCGGGAGGCCGAGTAGAAGTCTACGTAGTTGCCGGTGGATTTTAGGCCCAGATGCATGCGCAAGTCTTCCCGTGGGTCCCGGGGTGGTCCGGCGGTGCTGGGAGGCTGCTGGGGTTGGGCCTGAGGTTGGGCCTGCGCCTGGACCTGCGGCTGTGGCTGGGGTGGAGGAAGTGGAGGTCCCTGGTCCTCGTAGTAGGCCTCGTCGAAACTCCGGCTCTGGCTGTGAGGTGGAGGCTGTGGAGGCAGAGGCTGGGGGAAGGAGGGAGGGGGAGGGTAGGGGTCGTAGTCTTTTAGCACAGCTGCAGATGGACTGTCCTGCTGAGGCTGGGGGGGCACGATGCAGGGCTGAACTGGAGCCTGGAGGGGAACAGGTGGTAGTGGAAAGTGGGGGAAAGAGACGGAGTGGTGGGGTGAGGTGTAGTGAGAACGAATGAAGGATAACAGAAAAGTGGGGAGTGGGAGCAAAGTGAAAAGTAGGGAGGGGGAGATGGAGGTAGAGAGTGAGGTCATGGAACAGAGAGGTGTAAAAGGCAGGCGGCACAGATAAAAACGTTGAAATTGGAGTAATTAATAATAATAAATCTTTATTGTCCACCGAGGTGGAAAATTGTCTTTGGCTCACCAAGTTACATACAGACAAGACAACACAGTACAGTACAGCAGTGAGGCACACAGTAGAAATATAAAACACCAGCACAGAAGTAAGCCATCGTAACCCATTGATAATCATCATCACCATAATCACCATCATCATCATCATCACCATCATCATCACCATCACCACCATCATCATCACCATCACCACCATCATCATCACCACCACCACCACTGCCCTATACAGTATGGTCATTCATTAAGAAAATTGACTGCTTTGGGTACAAAGGAGTTCTTAAAAATGTTTTTGTTCTGGTCTGGGACTCTGTACCGCCTACCAGATTTCAAGATTATGAACTGGCTCGCGAGAGGATGGGAGCTGTCGGCTGTGATCCTAAGGGCTTTTTTCCTCACCCTCTCCTTGTATAGTAGGCTTAAGGCCTTTTGGGGCTTGCCAATGATGTTACTAGACATTGTCACATTGGGGAATTGGGAAAAGGATTCATGCTGCAAATTGTCTATCACATGCAGGTACTAAAGGGGGAAACTAAAACCGACGTGTTTTGGTGTGTGTCTGTGTGTGTGAGAGCATGCAGTCACATGTGTGACCCTTTGCACACAAGCCCATTTCGGCTTTTCAGCTGTAGCCAGGGGTATATTTAATACAGATGAACCAATGTAATTTGTAATTCTAAAGTTATGATGCTCTCTGTTGCCCCCCCACTCTTCGCCGGCAGAGCCATAAAACGGAAGCATAAAATTAGTACAATCAACCGAGGTAATGATTTTAATTACCAGTCGGATGTTGCTTCAAGTTGCAATGGTTTGCCGCTGCCTGCGCCGAGGGCGTGTCTCCATCGCACTCTCTGCCAGGGCATCTCTTATCAAAGTGAGACACCTTTTATGTGCAAATGTGTGCGTCTTGCATCATGCTGCTATCTCACCTCTGATAACCACCTTGTCATGACAGCGTATGACAATTCATCAGGACTACACGCAGGTACTGCTAAAACTGCTGCAGGGTCATGTGGCTGTTTGTGTACATGTGAAAGTAGGTAGTACAAGTACAATTCACTCACTTGGTTTGGTTTGAGGTCATCACTGGCAGTCAGGTAAGAGTTCCGGAACAACGTAGATGTCCCACATGACACTTGAACTGGTGGGACAGAAGATAAATATTGAATTTGTATATGCAATAGTGTGAATAATAATAACACAAATACGACTACTACTACTCGTAATAATATTAAGAATGATGCTTCTAATAATTTAGGAACTAACAAAACAATTTGGCTAATTGCAAAATGAGCTACAGTCTAAAACTCTTGCAATTAGTGTGTACAACTCCATACAGTGTCTACAACACTGAGAGATAGAGATACACGTACACATATAAAAAGAAGAAGACACTGGGAAAGAAATACGAGGTAAACAGAGGCAAATATAGGTAAGGGAGTAGACGGACAGTCTGGAAGAGGAAAAAGAGCTAGAAAATAAAGGATAAAACTGGGGAAAGAGAAAGACCAGGAGGGGGATAAAAATAGAATCATTTAATTCATTTCTGTCTCGCCATCACACAAATGCACACACCTGCCATGCCATCTTTCCGGGATGTGTGCTCTCCTTTGTTGCTATGGAAACCAGCGTTGGTTGCCGTGGAATCGTAGTCCATCTTGCGTTCCTTTAGACTCATCATCTCTCTGGGAGAGGCCGGAGCGCTCGCTACACGCACACGCACACACACAAATTATGAGCAATAAACCAGAACAGCATGAGCAGTCACACTACGCATGCTTATGTGTGTGTGTGTGTGTGTGTGTGTGTGTGTGTGTCTGTGTGTGTGTCTGTGTGTGTGTGTGTGCGTGTGCGTGTGCGTGTCTGTGTGTGTGTGTGGGGGGTGAGTTCTGGTCGTTCAAGATGCACAGTCATTACTCATCATTTAGCTTGTCAGCATACCGAGTCACCTGCAGCAGTTTTAACGACTTCTGGGAATTACCTCACACATGCACCATTATTGGAATATCAAATTTCATAAAGTTTATTTAAGGTATGTCCAATGTTAGACCATTCCTTGCTTTTCCTAAGTTTCGGTGACCAACCCACCACCTTAACATCCTACATGATGCTTTTCGCTAAATCTGGATGTCATCTCACCGTGGTTATAATTACTATGACCACTAGAGGGCGTCTGTGTCGCTTGAACGTGAAGTATGTTTGCTCAGAATTATATCTAATGGTTATCACTCATATGTCACTTCTCACATGTGACACGACCATTCTGGATCCACATTTTGACTCCGAGAAGTTGTTTCAGGAGTTTAGACAAGTAAACATTACTTGTAATAGCACTTATGCTTGACCAAAACTGTCTGTTCCACCAATCTGGCACCTTTAGCAACGGGCTTTGATTCCCCTTCTTGCTTGCTAGCTAGTACAAACTGTCATTACACAGCATTTCACTGTACTATTGTAACTCGAGTGTCCTGTGTAGACTGATTCATCTGGCAGCTAGTTAAACTAACCTAGACACCACTCCATTGGAAATGTAGATCTATTTTATTTCTTCAAGCTTTGCAATTTTCTCTCTCACAAACACACGCACACACACACACTCAGCATGTCACAATGTAATCCCCGTGTAGCATACTTGAAGTGCTTACTCAGTCCCTCTTATCTTAACACACTGAATTGCCAGCATCCTGCCTACCTGTGCATCAGACCCTTCAGTCTGTTCAGTCTGCTTAGCTAAACATTCCTGTGACTACGACCATACATATTGTATATACATATATATAAGCTATACCCTTGAAAGTTAAGGGTATGAAAAGAAGCTCTCTGGACCCGTTTGACCCGGCTTTAAAAGTTGCAGATAAAGACTCTCAGAATGTGTGCATGAATACACAATACACATGCACATGGTTGATGGAGTGCAGAAACACTTCTGGGCAGAAAAGGGATGGAAGGCAATCAAAACATCAGAATGAAAAAGACCTTGGTTCTCTTTGTCTGTTCTCCTATACACTGATAGGGGTAAACACTTACAAATGTGACCTGCCAACTAGAACAAAGGCTTTTAAAGTGATGTTTGGAGAGCTTTGCAACGTCTTGTTATCTATGTGAATACTCAAGAATCCGTTTCTTCTAATCTAGCCCTTCAATGGTTGACATGAAAAAAGCAAAGACGCATTTTTAACCTCTTATCTATCTCCCAGCTTTTTTGATCAATTTTATGGAGAGAATTTATGATGCTAATGAAGAAGAAAAAAAACAATATTTAATAAAACATTTACAGGATAACGTAAGAATCGGTTGGCAATAATTATAAATGTTTAGTCAAGCAAGAGAAACAGAGAGGAAGAAAAGACCTTATATGATTTTTTGACACATCTGATATTTAACTTGTATAATCCGACACCGCTGCATCAGATTCCATTAACCTGTCAAAGGCATCCCCATGCTCCCATCACAACTGGTTACGGTTACCGTGGGGACCCGGCTTGTAACTGCTGGCTATGAGAACCTGGGAGACTTGTGCTATCAGCGCAAAACACAGCAGGAGCTGTGGGGGCCATGATGGATGCAAAGGTCTCTCTCTCCCTCTGTCTCTCAGCCTGGAACCTCCCCTACAGCTCTCTCTGTCTTTCAGCTGCTGCTCTCTCTGCACACTAACTCTTTCCCTCCTCCTCTCCCAGTGTGCCTGCACGCTATCATTACTCCTTCTTTGATCCGTCTCTAAGGGGCCTAATCACCAAATGAATGCAGAGAGGAGGTGCATGTTATCGTGTTTGCTTGTGAGTCTGCACGAGGCGGCCTGTAAAAAGTGAGAGACCTGAGGGAGAGGTGAGAAGAAAGCGGGATTACCGCAAAGAGAGGGAGGAGAGGAAACGGTTGAATGGGAAGAGGCGGATGAGCAGAAAAGCAAAAGGGGAGGTGTACAGTGTAGAGAAAGGAGGAGCAGGTGAAAAGATGGGAGTCATTTGCAGACATTTTACCCCCACCACAACCAATGTACTACAGATATTCACAAATTCCTCACCACGCTATGATCTCAAAAGTCTTTACTCTCAGTGTAACTGGCCAAAGTCAAATCCTCATCCTCCACTTCCTCCTCCCTGCATTAACCATCCCTTAATCCCTATTTCTTCTTGCCTCCTTGCTTTTTCTCTGCATCTCCCACTCTGTTTATCTCATCCCTCTCTTTTTCTGTCTCCTCACACACACACGCACGCACGCACACACACGCGCACGGATATATGCTGCCATCACTCCCCGTTTCTCTCTCTCTCTTAGCTGGGTCCTTGAAGACCTCTCTAAGCCGAGAGGAAGGAAAAGTACTTTTCTGCCTCATCAGCTTGCTAAGCCCGATGCGCAGAAAGCACAGCTAAAGGCCCTCCTGCTCCTGATGCTAACAGCTAATGCTAATACGCCCTTCGCAAAGCATGAAGGCCAATGGGCTCAAGCTAAAGGCTAACGATAATCATGCTTTACGGCATGAAAGTATGTGGGTGGCCGAGGCTAACAGCTATGTAGCCCTGGTGTAAAGGCTGATCGACTGGTGAATGTTGATGCCACTGGTTAATGTCTTGTTGTATTATTATATGTGGTTGTACCTTTTGCAATTTTTGCTGGTGGCAATAACTTCTCTAACAAGGTGCCGTTCATTAACCAGAGTAAGTCAGAATAAACAATTTGCCTGAACTCAGATACCTACTTGAGGAGGAGAACCTCAACAGAAGAAGAGAACAGTGCATTAAATGATACATGATCACTCCACTGTGCTTCGTACTCATGCATTCCTCACCGGATCGGTTATTTGGGGACGTCCTGATAGGGGAGACGGACGGAGTTCGAGAGGAGGAGTAGGGCCTCTGTCTGTCTCTCTCTATTGTTGAGGCAGAGCCCACGAAGTGATACTGGGAGTAGCCGTCCTGGATGGAAAACACACAAAATACAGAAGAGACACTTGAGATAAGAACATGTATAATAATATACCCTAATATACAGTATATATATATACAATAACCATGTGATGATAATACACCTATTTGGAAACACTCATTTGCTACTGGTATTAATTAATTAATACTAATGTATTTTTATTTTTTTGCGTCAATAGGAAATATAATATTTTGGAAATTTCCAATGCAAATAGTAAAGCATTCAAGTGAAATGGTGAAGTATAATTCCCTTTGTTAAACCAGTCAGAAATATATTCTAATCAGTGACAGACATTGACCAATATACATCGCCCACACACGCTGAAGTGCCCAGCACACAACGCGAAGGAGCACACTGGCGTCAGGCCTGAGCTTAGTGAATATCCCACTGCTCTTGCAGGAAAAATGAATACAACTAACAAATGTGGATTCGTAATTACTTCACACCCGGTGACTTTGTATCTGTATTAGTTTAGCAGTGATTGGAGCAAAGCATCTTTCGTAAGAAATGGCTTATGACAGACGACAATAATCACAGAGCTGGAACCAAATTCAATTTGGCATCAACATAATTGATTGTGGTCTGAATGCGCACCACAAGCAGATATATAAACTATAATGGAGACATGTGCCATCGTCGCTTTACTGTCGGGAGGCCTCAGCTCAGCAGTGAGGAACTGCTTGCTGGCTGGACGGCGGTGACTGAGAGTGCATGGGAGAGGTGAATCACTTCAAGTTAGGTTGGAGAGGAGGACATGGTGAGGGGGAGAATCAGACGACTGAGAGATTGAAGAGATGAGGCAGAAAGAGAGGGAAGAGGCAGGCAAAGAGAAGAGGCTGAGAAAGACAAAAGATGACAGGAATGAGAGCAAGGGGGAGGACGGAGACGGAGGGAGGTTAATAACCAGAGAAAAGAGAGCTGGAGTAGATGTAACGAGAGGGAGGGAGATGGAGTGGTAGATAAAGCTAAAGAGACGACCACAGAGACAGAGAGAGTGAAGTAGGCTGGAGTGAGAACAGACTTGGGTCCTCCCTGGATACCCGGCTCACTTCCAGTTGTCCATAACTTCCCCCCTCATTTCTACTACTTTATTCTTCACACCTCCAGTCTCATCACTCACTGTCTTAAACTTTGTTTTATCCCAGCACATCACCTCATTATAAACCATGTAACCTCCACATGGTTCCCTAGCTGCTGTGCAAGTGGACACGATGGGTGATAAGAGCCGTCTGCTGCCTATAGGTGGAGCTCTGGTGTCCTGGAATGACCCACAAATGGCTTCAAGAAGTTAATGGATTGTGAGAGGGAGTGTAGAAGATAACATGTCTTACCACTGAGGTCAACAAAGATTCTTCTTTCCTCAAGGACAGCTTTAAGGTTGGAAGAATCCTTGTATTCCCCACCGTCTGACAGAAGTATATAGTGCTTATTCTGTCAACTATTCTGTATCCAGCTCTGCACTGAAGCTATTTACGGTTAAATTGTGAAATATTCAAGCCCATACTCCAGAATTCACCTTGAAACACTGGGAAATCCGCACGAGTTTAAAATAAAGTTCTGTGGGTTGAATGACGGGCTGCGCTGCATCAGTTTGTGCTGTCGGGTCAGGACACCTCACAGTCAGCGAGGTAAATAATGAATCCATTGGTTAAATAAATAGTAAATCAACATCAAAGTTTCATATTGGACGAAATCAGAGTTTGCAACATATCCAAGGTTGCTGGGTCAGTATCGGTATGTACTGTGAATCTTTACCTTGTAAGCTGACAATGTGTCCCAACCTGAATAGACATCAGCTCAATCCTCCTTTCTCTGCCTCACACACACACACACACACACTCAAAAAAAAAAGAAAAGAAAAGAAAAGAGAGAGAAAACAGCGGATTGAGACTTTAGCCCGGTTCCCTCGGCCTTCCTACCTTCTCCTTCCTCGGTCTTTGCTTTTCCATCCTGCTCTCTGCTAAATCCGGCAGCTCCAAACTTTCATCCCGCAGCAACAGTGAGGCAGGACGGGAAACCACATCCGAAACAAAGCGGGTCCAAAGACTTCCCGAGCTGCTGCAGCTTTACCTGTCGATTAAAGGAGCGTGTGGAGGTTTGTGCGCCTTGTCGCGACCCTCCGATGGGTCCGGAGACGGAAGTTAATCCGGGCTGAGTGCGCCATGTTCCCAGAGCCAAACTTCTCCCCACAGCGGATTTTGTGTCCGGTGAGAGGCGGGGATCCGGTCGGCTCCATGGCTGCAGCCTTCAGCAGGGTTCAGTTACTGCTCATGACATCAGAGAGGAGTTGAGTTACCTGACCGACATCCTGCGCAGCGGCCCGGCACGCAGCGAGGAGGAGACCGAACTAAGACACTTACTACTTATTATAGTTTTCAACTTTTATTAGGCTCCGAAACAGCAGAAGAACAATAAATAATGACACACATGTAACTTCACACAAGTCCAACAGCAGGACGGGATCGACCTCCGGGTAACACACAGTATACACACATAGTATAAGTACAAGATACAGTTAGATCAGACTGGAACAAACTGTCCAAAGGAAGTAAAACCTGCAAACCAGAACCTCTGTATTCTGAACATAGACTGTATAAAAGACGTGGACAGAACCTCCAAACACCTGAATTCTGTCTGATGGCCAGCAGGGGGCAGCTGGTGGCAAACACAAGTCTAAATCGCACAAATGATCCTGCTAATACCTCAGTGAAACATTTTCCTGATGAGTTTATTGTTAATATTTCATTTAGTTTTTTGGGTGTTGTCTTTGTCTTTTCACAGAAACATTAAAGGAGTCAGCTGATCATTTTGTCCACTCTGGACTCGAGACTAGACTATTTTTTGCCAGAATTATCATCCAAACTAATCATAGTTAAAGTGACGCTAGCGCTTCCCTAGTTTCACCCTCCCATCCAAACATGGTCACTTATGGCTCCTTAAAGGGAAAAATCCACTAATCAATGCTAAACCAATTAAAACTGGACAAAAAGGAGGTGAAGCAATCAGGAGCACTGAATACAAAACTTTTTTAAGTTTCAGTTTTTGTACAAATTCAGGAAATGAGAGATGATGTTTCATAAATATTCATTTAGGGGTGCTGTTATCCGGGTATTTCCTTTATGCTAAGCTAAGCTACCTGGCTGCCGGCTACAGGTGTCACAGGACAGACGTGACAGTGGTGTCAACCATCTCTTCATTGAAAAACTATATAATAACTAGATAATACGACGTGGATCAGCGGGGACATGAACGTTTCATCATCATCATCGCACTGAAGAAAACAACCACCAGAGTCCAACTCTGGAAACTTCACAGCAGGACAAGATGTTTCTATGACACTGTGCTTTGAGCTAACTGCTAACGTTAGCCTGCCATGATAAACATTGAATTCACAATTTCATCAGCGGAAATATTTATTTTGTCTGACTTTATTCATATTCTATAAACATTTTTGTATTTTAATATAGTTTGATGTATTCATCTTCCTTTATATTATTTATTTCATGAAGTCTTATTTATATCTGTCGTTCTGTGGTAATATTCACATTCAAACTGGTTTCCTTCGTCTTACAGTGGTTTGATTTGTGTCCTGGTGGTGTTTTCTGTTCTTGTTCAGGTGGGGTAGAACCATCCGGAGACACAGTCTGTGAAGCTTCACCGCTCCATCCTTTCTCTTAGCTCTCCTCGTGTTTGGCCTCCTGACCTTCAGCTGCACCGCCTGCAGGTGGCGCTGCTCCTCCACGTCTGCAGCGGGCTCCAGTGGGGGAAGTTGAGCTGTCAGCAGGACGGCTGGTGAACTGCAGCTGCAGAGCAGAGAGAGAGTGAGGCTGCGCAGCATCACCGGACATTAAAGTACTTCTACTCCAGTCGGATACTGGATGATACTCCATGTCCCATATATACTACTACTATGAATAATGAAGTTATCATGTTTGAATTATAATCGTAACATACTAAATATAAAAAATAATAATAAGCTAATAAAGTAAAGCTACAACTTACTTTTCTGATAAAAGCTAAACGCTGTCGTCTGCTTCCTGCGTGTGCAACAATAATTAGTTTTGACACTTTGAACTTCTGATACTATTTGTTAACGGATTCAGGAGAGTTTTACTCGTTATTAGTATTCTTGTATTGTAGCAGTACGTGTTCCATCACTGCACCAGTGTTCACATTAGATTAAAGAGAACAAAATAAAACATGTGAAGTGATGCAACTGTGTGTTTTCCTCTTTAAGGCCGTTTGCATCATCTGTGTTTGCATACTGACGTTTTGCCGACTCTGCAGTCCTGCGGCAGGAAGCAGGTCGGAGACACGCGTCCCAGCAGGAGAGTCTGTACTTCAGTCAGCCGCGTCTGTTTAGACAACGTCTGGAACAATCTGGAGGGACGGACAAACACATCAGACACCGGAGAGAAACGGATGTATCGACCAGCAGAGAGAAGAGAGACAGTGCAAATGTTAGATCCCGTTTCTGACGCTCCTCGTTATGTAACGCCGTGACGGTGGATGTATGTGCACTCTGCCGCTGGCCTCGTTCCCAGTTATGACACATCACGCCATATTTGCCTTTTCTTACTTGGTACACACACAAATTAAGGTGAGTGCACCATTAGCACGTCGGCAGTCAGCACTGTAAATATTTACCCGTCTTGTCCTGATGATGCTTCATGAGTGGACAGAATATTTGAGTGGACAGAGATTCTCTGTGTGTGACTCTCGTCTGTGTGAATGTGAATGAATCAGGTTCACTTACAATGTGCATCTAAAAGTGTGAGCATGTTTTCTTTTATCTCTCGACTGTGCTTTAACATTTGTTCTAGATTTCAGTGACCTTTTCTTCTCCCGCATCATTAGAACTCGTCCTGACCGGGTGTCTCTGCCCATGAAACATCACCAGAAAGGAAACGTCAAGCTAAATAACGAGGTGCTTGTTTGTTGATTTACCGCGTGGTGCAGTTGCAGTGGTACAGCGTCCTGGGTTCGGAGTTGAAGAGGCCGTATCTCCTCTGCTGGGGGAAGATCTTGTTCCTGCACTCATCCAGCTCCTTGTAGACACCACAGGACAGCAGTTTGTCTGCGGAGGGGAACATAATATTTCTATCCACTGCACTCGTGTGAAAACTGAATCAGATGAAGTGGCGTCCCTGTTAAATACCTGTGATGTCAGCATCCCGCTGCGACACAGTTCCGTTGCTCTCCAGATCGGTTCTGACTCCAGGTGATGATCCTGTAGGCCGGACGGAGGTGTTGGCGCCTGTGGAGGTGTTAACATCCGTAACAGGGGTGACGGAGGATGACGGGGATCTGGCCAAAGGCGCCGGGAGTGTGGCTGCTGCGGAGGTGATGGAGAACAGCTGCGGGTTTCCTGTGGGTGAGGTGGTGTTGATGATGATGGAGCCGTTCACGCTGACCGACGACTCGTAGAGGACGGGCGGCTGGACCTCAGCGTACAGAGACATTTTAGATTCTTTACACCTAGAAGAAGTTGAAATAATGTGAAGTGTGATGAAGAATATTCTCATAGGCTGGTAAACGTAGCTTAGCATTAAGCCCAGTGTTCTACAGTGTTTATGCTAAGCTAATCGCCTTTATTAAAACAAACGGGATGTGCAGGGACGTCAGTCAGCACCTGTTCTTCCTTTATTAAGAGACTTTTTTTGTCCATAATAATCCAATAAAACACTTCCTGCACGTTTTCATACACAAACACGATTTGTAAGTCCGCAACAAAGTCGGGACACCTGCAGGGATCATCTGCATCGAGTTTAAAGACTTCATGAACTTCCATTGCTGTAGAAACGTTGCTCACCTGTTGATGCAGGAGAAGATCTGATAATTAACACTGACTCTGGACTCTGAACCATTTAAATGTCTTGAGGAACTGGGGTGCATCTTCATATTCGTAGCAATGGACTGCTTGATTTTAAATCACTGGATTTCATCCCCCATCAATAAGATAAGACAAGTATCAGGCTTGTACTCACATTCCGAACCAGTTTCTCTCTGTACACTGGAGTCGGTGGGAAAACTCAAAGCAGTGCATCTTCAGCAGGTTGAAGAAGGTGTATCCCACCACATCAGATATGCTGTCGTTCGCCTTCGTCAGGCAGCTGCGGAACCTTGAACATGTGCCAGTAGAATGAGCATCAAAGACGACATGGCTTCACATGTGCTGGGTTGTAAAGGAATGAATCCCTTACTTGTTGTCGCAGTCGCAGTGAGACATGGTGAAGATGTTGGTGTTGAAGACGCCGAACTCGGACTGGAAGGAGAGGATGGTGTGTTTGCACTGGTCGTGCTCGCGACAGCAGCTGTCGGTGTCTGCAAAAACACCTGCAGGAGGAGGAAGAGGAGCAGCGGTGATTACAAGACTTTCATCAAAGCTCGATGGAAGAATCCTGCATGTCGATCATTTACCAACAGAGTGCACACGAGTTTATATGGGAAGAAAACTGCTGACTGTGCAGGTCAAAGTCAATGACTCATTAAAAACTGTTCAGTTATGTTGTCGGCCATAAATTAGATTCTTCCATGGAGATCACATGAGTAATTTGCATGGAAGCTGCATTGCATTATGGGAAATGTAGTGTTTTTGGAGCTCAGTCAAAACAAATCACTGAATGTCCCTTTAGGTTTGGATTCACATGCCAGGGACAAAGATGCATCACAGACTGTCAGCAGACAGCCGGGGTCTGACTGGGGCGTTATGATGTTGGATGCAGTGATTTAGTTCATCTATTCTAGAGATTAACAGTTAATATCTCAGCCTTTACACCATCAGAAACTTTGTTTGAGGAAACATGTCCAGCATGTTTAAGGGAGACGCAGTACTGGAGTACTTTTATTTAAAAATCTGTGACTGCAGACATCAGAGGGAACTGATAGTTTTCACCTCCTGTGACCTTTTGTTTAAATGTAGGAACGTCAGTAATACCTGTCAGAGGGGGAAATCATTGGATCACTGCCTTCATCAAAGATGAAGTTGTAGCATGTTTTTATAGTATAATATTTACCACGCCCGGGTATCGACATCTAACCAGAGTGTGTATGAGAGTTGGGAGTGATTTTAAAGTGAAGGTGAAACAGACTAAATCAACATCATCTTGTCTTTAAATACCTGCTGACCTGTCTGATTGTTTCTCTAGAAAAAAACATGGTTCCAGATAAAGAACCAACTTACCCAAATCTCCATATGACGGCGCCTTGTTGCCGGAGCCGCACCACAGGGTCCCGGGGACGATGAACCCGCGCTTCACACGCTCATGAGGCGTCTTGACCTCTGACCTTTCATCTTGACCTTCGGGCTTCTCAGGCGGACTTCCGGAGCTCCTCGCCGCGCGCTCCGTCGTTGAAGAATCCAGAGAGACGCACTGGTTATCTTCACCGAGCATCGAGTCCAGATCGAAACTCACATCAGTGTGACCTGAAGACTCGAAGGCGCGCTCCCGGCACAGGGAGACGTAGTTCTGGATCACTGCTGCGTCGTTGCTCCAGGTGCACCCGAGCAGCGCGCGCTGCCCGGACCAGGCGCTCTGGTACAGCCGCACAGATGGAGACACCAGCCGGGGGTCGCTCCACAGAAAGCTGTGGTGCACCTTGTCATCAGATAAAACTTTAGTCCACACGCAGTGAACCGAAGCCTCCGCAGCCACCAGGACTGATGATAGTAGAATGATAAGAGGAAGCAGAGGAGCGATGTGCGCCATCGCTGCGCGTCAGGAGAGGAGCGGCCGAACCACCTCCAACCGAAAACAAATTACTGCTTCTCTCACTGCGGGACTGATGACAGATGGACCGAGTCCCGGTTGGTCTTAAATCAGAGGGGGAGGAGGCGGATTTTAAATTAAAGCAGCATCCAAATCAGACTGAATCATGTGACTTTTTGTACATCACTCACCCCCCCCCCTCCTCCTCCTCTCCCAAAGCATTAGTGGCAGTGAACATGACACATTGATCAAATCACACACACACACACACACACACACACCCCAGGGTGCACACAGACACACTCTCAAGCCAAATATCAATGAGCAAATACATCATATAGTCCGTATTGATATGTTTCTCTCTGTCTTGGCACCAGATATCATAAACTAGTCTGTCCTGATAGAACTGACACCGTCATCAATGACCTATTTCACCTGATAGGACCCCAAATATCAGATATAAAGATATCACGGCTCTGTTGATCTGCTGCTGCACTTGAGTTCTGCAGATATATTTATATAAATATATAAAGTTCACCAGTAACTTCTTCTTTACTCAGAAACCTGTTTAAACTTCTGGTTTGACTGGCTGGTTTCATCCCACATCACGTCCTGAATCATAGACTGGATTCATCTGGACTGATGTGAAAGGAAGCCCAGACTGGCCGGAGCATTGCTAACTCCGATACGCTATGTGGCGCTGGAGCGCTTTCAGCAAGTGACAACGAGTCTTTTGGCTGCGGTGAGAGGAGAAGAAGAGCGCCGACCGCGTTCGATTATAGTCTTTAATATAATATTTCTTCCAGCTTTAACCACAGATTCATGACAGGTGGTAAGCCATGGTGTCGTTTGACGTCGTCCTGGAACAACGCCTCCTTTTATTGCGTCGCTCGTGCTGTCTTCGTCTCCTTCCACGTCCGGGTGAAAATCGCCGGCGGAAATTGTCGCACATGCGCAGAATGAGTTTCCCGATTCCCGTGTTTACATGATGTTGGCATCGAGTAACTACCGAGTTACCCAGGTGCTCTTATCCGATAATGAAAAACCCGATTCTTGTCCGATGCTGACTCGATGTAATCGATATACCCCTGGTTACATGCATTTGCATAACCCAAATGTTGTCTTGTAGTTGTCTTGTACGATGCTAATTGCTGCATGTAACCGCACTGACTACTGGCAACGAAGGTGAAAGAACCTTAAAGAACCCTCCAGTCAAACAAATGTTTTTTTCTCGTGTTGATTTTGCAGAATTTGACCCTGAAAGGCTGTTTTCACTTTCACTGATCAAACTGTCGATGTTCCCTGGTCTTATATTCAGCAGCACGTATTTGTTTTGGTAATATGCACTTGATTAGCTTAGCAACCTTAGCTTAGCACAAATGCTGGACACATAGAGCTCTGTCTCCAGGTAGCAGAATCAATCACCATCTTAGCATTTTGTGTCCATGAAAAACAGAAGTTGTAATGTTATTGTGAGTTTCAGACGGCTGTGAGACAGGCAGACCTGCCGTGTCAAATGTAAATGTTTGGGTTTCTGTTTATCTCCTAAAGAGACTCTGCAAGGACAAGAGGTTAGTTTGAATCCAAGTCAGACCTTTCAGAGTGTAACAAGTCCCTAAACTTTCACCCACTTGGAGAGAAGACAATTATTATCAATAGAGGTCAAAGTGCACAAAATACTCAGCTGCGTGTCCGTCCGAGCTGATTGGTTCAAACGTCGCCTGATGCAGACAAAGTTTCCTGCCATGTCACAACACATGTGGAGAGAGCAGAGGAGCAAAGGAAGTGCCATGATGTCTTTATTTATTGACCACGTGTACGCTACACTACGAGTTAAGACATGCATCAATGACAATATAGATCATGATGTTTTTGATTAATCTGCTTGATATTTGCATCAATCCAATTTGTTAGTAACAAAGTGTCATGCAGAAGCATCTCCAGGTGTTCAGACGGAGAGCTCACACATGCAGGGGAGAAGGTGGTGAGACCGACATGTTATCTGCGTCCAAAGGCAGACATGCATCTAATGTTTGCTCACATTATTTAACACGGACAATGTTCCCATTTATTCATCAACACATTAAGTATGTACATAATAACACAAGTGCAGTTAATGTTTTGGTGATGCAAGCGCTCGGACGACGTGGTCACATACATCAGCTGATAACGCAGACAGGAGCTCAGATCAACACGGGTGAGGAGGTCAGACAGAGAACTGGGTATTTCCTCCGCTGCTCCAACATACTGCGCTGATGGCACTGATAACAAGGGTTTATCTACTCCATAAACACGAGATAAGCTTCACTTATCAGAGCCGACGATATGCTTCAACATACCCATGGACTGTACATAAAGATGGAACACGTGTCTGCTGTCCATCCTACCGTACAAAAGTGAAGCCAAACTGAGCGATGGGACGGCAACTGTTTTTTAAAGAGAAAATTAAGGTTGTGGACCAACCCAAATTCTCACATGTTACTCTGCACACATCAATCTCAACACTTCAGTACCCCCCCCCCCCCCCCCCCACCCCCTCAACCA
>CAAKHC010019152.1:0-17649 GCA_901007825.1 Macroramphosus scolopax | reverse complement strand
TCACCCCCCCCCCCTCCCTCATACCCATCACTGTCCCCCTTTATCCTCCATTTTCTACTGGAAAGTTTTTGGGCTTATCTATAAGAGTCAGCTCTCCAGAGCTTCATGAAGGAGACAAATGTGTGTTTTGTTCGATTCAGCCACGTTCAGGAGGAGCCGTGCGCCGGCGGAGGGACGACTCGCAGCGGTGTGTCGCTCAGCTGTATGTGTGCCACCGTCCCCACAAATAATCACCACTCCTTATTGATTTGGTTTCAGAGCACTCGTGCTACATGGGCAAACATTAACGCACCAGTTCCCTCTTCCTGCCCTGCCTCCATTCTCCCACTTCGCCACTGCTTATGTCACTTGTTTCTAAATGTTTTATCTCCAGCTCTCCATCTGTCCATCACACCCTCCCTCTTTTTTTTCTCCATCTGCCTGCATGGATCTTTTCACCTCTTCCACGCTGCCTCTCTCTTGATCCCTATATGTCTCAGAGCTGTGGGTGAAGAATTTATGTGTGAGGAAGACAGAGGGCGTGACAGAGGAGCAAGAAGTCTCTGTGTGAATGGTTAAAGACGTGTGCGTCCGGATGAAGGCGAGTGTCTGCGTCACAAGTGTTTGGCATCACGCGACGGCGTGCTTGAGAGTTACCGCCAGGTTGAAGAGCTGCAGGAGGAGAGTGAGAAGGAAGGAAACTATGTAGGACAGACAACACGTGTGCCTCTGTTCTCCGTGAATTGACAACTCAATTCGTCACACAAGAAAAAAAAAAAAAGAAATCTTTTGTGCTCTGCTCACACGCTGAGTCTGAACGTGGACGAGAGCAGGTCTGTGGGCGCCGTGCGTCCGCCATCCTCACTTTTGCATGTGCACGCTCCCACTTTTCAAGTGACGTTTCCCCCCATCTGGTGGATATTTATCAAATGATGGGTCATGGGTATTTACCTACTCATTGACGCATTCTCTGCGCCCCCCTACCGCCACCGCCGCCACCCCTCTCACCCATCAACACTCGCCTGTTGACGTGAGCCGTGTAACAATCCTCCCTGTTTCCATGACAACCACCTGCTGCTGTCCTCCCCTCATCTGCCCCCCCCCCTCCTTCGCCATCTCCCCCCTCTCCCTCACTCTCCCCCATTCCTCCCCTCTCAGTTGTCTCGTTTCTCTCCGCACACTGCTGGTATTTCAAGGTCAAAGAGGGTCACAGGGAGATAGCGAGATAGAGACAGAGATAGAGGTGGGAAGTGGGCAAAGGAGAGCAATAACAGTAGGAGAGAAGACAGACAGAGGAAGGCTGGAGGGCAAAAAATCCCCCAGACGTTGTTATTGTTAGCACCTTAGACCTCACAGAGTTGCCTCATTCGACCCGTCTCGGCTCAGCCTCCTCATTGGCCTATCATAACCTCATTTGGTGTAAACCTTGAGCCAAAATGGCCGACAAACTGTTGTATTTTGCCGCTATTGTGGCACGCCTTATCTTCCCTGCTGCTTGAGCTGAAAACAAGACAAGAGCGGTGCGGCGGAGCGCAACATGTTTGTGCTCGATAAAGCAGAGCATCAAACGGGTCGCAGTAAGCATCGCCCGACCGAAACGCTACATGCTCAGCGGCGTGAACTGACACACTAAATTAGCCGGCTGTCGTGTTTTTTTTTTTTACCTTTTCATTGTGTCTGATTTCTCAAAAAATAAACATTTGTGTAAATACTTCCCAGTTGCCACCGGTGTCTATGTGCTGTGGTACTTGGTGAGGGGGCGTCGCCCAGTGCGGTAGCTTGTTGCGCGGTAGCTTGTTGCGCGTTAACTTCCACTGAGGTGAGGTTGGAGGACTGACCTTGCTAGCCCCGGGGAGAAGATGAAGCTTGACGTATGGATCAGCCAGTCCATTGGAGTCCATGGCTTTCAGTCCCTGTGGACACAAGCACACACACACACACACACACACATATTGTGTAGTGTCAAGGCTGACGTCATCGTGCCCCCAAACACTTCACACAACTGACAGGGTCAGAAAAGACAGCAAAGATGACAGACCTCTTCTACTGTAGTTACATCGCAACAGTGCTTCTGGGGGTTTCTTTCCATGCCATAATTTCCTAGTCTCGTCAACTCCATTGTGTTGTCCTCAAGGGAACCATCCAGCCAGATTTACATAATTAACCTCACGTGACAGGGGACAATAATAACAATATATAACACAAGGCTTGTGTGTTTGTACAATGACCAAACAAATTGTACGCCGCTAGAGCGCAGCGCTATTTTCCGCCATTTTTTTCATTGCCCTGAGATTATTTTGCCTCGATTTGACAAGCTGCAGAGGGTGTGCGGCGTACATGTTGCTCCCCGAAAAGGTTGAGACAAGCAGTCTGACGTTCTGTGCAAACATAAAAGCAATACAGGAGCATTGTTTTCATTGGGCTCCCAGGGAGGATTATGCAACCGCACGTGCACACACACCAACCGAGGTCTGTTTATATGGAGAATCTATAGACATTGTTACCTTTGCCTTGTGAATCGTGCAGTGAAGGCAGTTGTTCTCCTGATCAAAGAGTAGGCTGAACTCCAGGGTTCCCAGGTAGGCTGAAAACAACAGAAGGAATGCAATTACTGCCAGGAGAACGGACTCAGACACATTCACAAACTCTGACTCATAGTTGAAACGTGACGCTGCCTTAATGTGAATTGATCTGTCATGATGGATTATTGTTTGAGAAATGAGCAGAAACTTGCTGAGTTCAACTATTGCGACATTGTATAAAAAAAATCACTGGAGGTGCAGTGTCGCATAAAGTGGGGATGACAAACACTTTGGGAAAAGTGCTTGACTCCACAATAACTCTGCAAGCATATGTTGTGCTTCAGAGCAAAAAAAAGTGCAGAAACTCACTTTGAGTTGCAAAGAAAAGAAGATGACTGCAGTCCAAAGTTTCAGAACTGGCAGGTTTCCCTCTAATTTCCACCTGAATTAACAGACACACACCCGAACCAACAAGACTGTGATCACCCAGAACTCACTGTCCTCATCGTCAGAGTCGGCCGCTTCCTCCCTGTCCCCATCAGTGTCCCCCCTCCTCTCCACCTCTTTGAAGCCTACACCCGTCTCCCCGTTGAATGTCTCCTCTTTCAAGATCTTCTTCTCCCTCGGAGGTGGCGGCGTGCAGGGGTAGTCGTGGAAACGTGGGAAAAAGTCTGAGATCTGTGGGATAGGGAGGATGGGGCCCGGGCACACGTTGATGGCAAAGTGCTCCTGCATAGAAATCTTGACGGGTGAGGGAGGGGGCGGAGCGGAGGAGTGGGGCGTGACTGAGGGGGATGATGCGGATGAGGAGGGGTTGGAGGTGGAGGAAGGAGGGATGGCCAGGTGGGAGGCGGACGGGGGCGGCGGCGGTTTGGAGACGCTCATGTGGACTGTCGAACAAGACTGCGGGGTGAGATGAAGGGATGAGAAGAAGAGAAAAAGAAATGAATGGAAAGGAAAAACAGAATAACAGCTGGGATCATAGCAGAGGGGAGGAACAAGAGGCTCAGAACTAGAAGAGAAAAACAAAACAACACAGTCACATCGTCCGCCTCCTCTCGGGCTCCAACTTTCTGCCAGTTTGTACAGCAGCAGGAGTCAAGAATATTCAAGCCGAGTCAACATTGGCAATATGAGTTGAAATTCACATCACACCTGAAGCAGCTCGGGGAGCCCAAGAAATATGGTTTCCTTTTTTCCATCAATTGATGCAATCCTGACTTCTCAAAAAAGCTAAAATAGAACTTGCCAGAACCTTCGGCACTTCGAGTGTGAGTCACACATTGTGACGGCTCACCAAGCTGGTGCTCTGGATGAATATTCAAATGTCTGGCTGTAAAGTATGAACAAGTGATGTCACTTGTATACCTTCACCCTCATCCCTCCCTTATCTCTGTCTTTCCCTCCCTCCTCCCTCCCTCTCTCTCTCCTGCCATTCCCCCTGAGCAATATTTACATAATACTATTTGAAGCCTTCCTCGGTCCTTAGCATATTTGTTTCTACTGTCACCGAACTCCAACCTCGTTAGGCCACATGCATCAATTCATATTTTCCTCCCAGTGATTAAGAGAGACTGAAGACATGTTTCCATTCAGCACCACTGTATTATTTAAAGAACTGGCTTGATATCATTGATCACATGGCTCCGCCTTGTGATCAATGATATCCAGGACTGTTTGTTTGTCGGTGCTGCCCCAAAGGGAGAAACCCCTCAGTGCAAACAGGTAGTACTGATCACTTATTATCATTAGAATGACGAGCGAGTACAAGAAATAACTAAATAATTCAATATAAGGATGCACACGACATGTCCATCATGCTGCTGTTGGTTAGTGTCAGTGCAGTTTGTCTGTCCTCTCCACGTGTTGTCACTACAGACTATTGTACTTTTTCTTTTTCCTTTTTCTTTACAATCAATACTTTGTTTTTTTGGGGTGCTAACTCATTGATTGATTACTCCATAAAAAGGTCAGAGCGTTGTGAGGAATGTCCGCAGCCCGAGCTGCCATTCTCAAATAGCTTTTGTTTTTGAGCGCCTCAAGTTCCATTTAACACATATGACACCGAGAAAGGCAACAACTTGAATCAGGTCCAACGTCTTCTGTTATTCACCTGATCAGGGTGGATGGACGACACTTACGTATCACTTTCCAAGTCCGCTGACCAATTAAAACACTTAATCACACCTTCGCTCATTCAAACGCACGTTCGTACGCCGCTGACAGACGCTGCTATCAGAGCTGCTAATACATTCAAGCACTGATGGAGGACACATCAGGAGCAGGTAGGGTTCCAGCGTTTGCTCAAGGACCCTTCGACAGCCTTCGGAGGAGCCGGGCATCGAACCAGGAACCTTCTGATTACTAATCGTGCCGCTCTGCCTCCTGAGCAACAGCCGCCCTCCCAACTCTAATCAGTTAATTGATTAATTGCTTCAGCACTTGTTAATGGGCTGCCTTTATTTCTTCTTTTATAGCCCACAATTGCTGTTACGCTGTCTTTTCCTCGCGACTGTCATCTTGGACTTCATCTACATTCTAATTGTTAGCTGTCATGTGCACAATATGCATGTCAGAGAATCAGAGCATCAATTGCGTCCTCCGCGTAGACGTGATCATACTCGTATCTGCCTTCACGACACTCGCGTACATGTTTATATATTGATCAGACGTTTGTTTTCGGAAGCTCAGGCAATGTGTCATCCACCAACAATAAAGCCACTTCAACATCCATTTGTAAAGGCTTTCCCCCAGCATCTCCCTCCTCACTACACTCCACTAAGTTACAGACCTCCAGCAGACTCTCCGTGACACACATGTGCGTTAAAACCCCCCGCACACACCGACAAACACCCCAAACTGCCTGTCCCTGTTTTCATTACCTCGACTCTAGACTCATTCAGTCACTCATCCCGCTCTTATGTAACATCACCACAATTCACTCCTCGGGTACCCACATACAAATGATCACTTGCAGCATGTTGCTCACAAAGTCATCCGCTCCCAACCTCTAACACGCAGGGACACACACCCATCCGCGAGTACGTACCCAGGGACAGTCTTCATCTGTGCCAGCAGCACTCCATCTTGACTGCTCTCACGTCCTCTGTCTCTCACACACTAAGAGCATGAAGACCAGCTTTGAGCCAATATATCCGTCTGTACTCCCTCTCTCTCTCTCTCTCTCTCTCTGTGTTCATCATTTGCTCTCCTCTCCTCTCCTCTCCTCCGTCCCTCCCTTTTTCCCATCCCCTTAGTTGTGACGTACCCAGTTAAAATCCCCATCAGTCGTTTGCAGACTGTGCATGTAGTCCACTGTACACTCTCACTCACTTTCTCGGCAGTGATGAGCTTTAACGAAACCCGGGGAAAAGGGGGTTGTTGCTGTGTGTGTGTGTGTGTGTGTGTGTGTGTGCTTCGGTGGTGGTGGAGGTGTGTTAGTGAGCGTGCTAAAAGAGAGAGAGAGAGAGAGGGAGAGAGAAAGTGACAGCGAAACAAGCAGAGCAAGACAGAGACAGATGAGGAGGCGAACCAGCAGACACACAGACAGTGACAATAGCAAAGCCAAACACACAGAGAGACGGATATATGAAGAAGAGGAGGGGGGGGAAATGGGTGTGAAAACACACACTAAAAAAGGAAATAATACTCCGGGACGGGAAAAGGATCTACTCGCTGAAGGACAGAGGGAGGAAATTAAATCCAACGTGTTGACTGAATTGACCAAAATACACTGCGAGACGCACGATCACATTCCCAGATTACTTTGTGTCGGCTGCGACCGCAAATATCAGCTAAGCATATGTGCAGATGTGTATATGTGTGTGTTTGTGTTTGTGAGAGAGGGTGTGTGTGTGTGCTCCGGCTGCATGTGTCCAACCGTGGCAGCTCTCATAGTAATGGGGAGCATCTGCCTCGGTAATAAAATGCATCAAACAAACGCAGGCGTCAATAATACCGGAGCTGACGGCTGGAGACAAAAACTGAATGGGAGGACGAGAGGAGGCATGAATGGATCGTGGGAGCTTAAATAAAACGTGAAGAGGGAGAGAGAGTCTGTTTTCAAGTTGCAACAAGACGTCAAAGCGTCAAATATTGACCAAAACTCCTTTGATTAGAGAACATGGCAGTGAAATTAGACGCACGGCATTTTTTCTTAATGATGGATTTCGGTTCAACACTAATTGATAACGATGTCATTTTCCACGGTTGAAAAGTGACTGATGAACAAAAAAAAAAAAGGTCAATTAAATTAATAGTGAGCCGGAGGGAGAGGTGGTGTATACATGAGGAAGCATGTGCTCATCCATTTGTAAACACATTGATTTACTTTGGGCATCTCATTACTTTCAGCATAACCTTCGTCGATATTATGTTAACAGACCATCACACCGTGTACCCAGTAATGTGCAGCAGCAGATGATCAGGGTAATAGTTGAAAAGAGACGAATGCATCTCCACTCTACCGATACCAAAGTATTTATCTAGGTGCTTCAGACGTGCGTCACACCGAGGAAAGTGGCTTGAAATGAAAGAGGAGCTCATCAAGGGCGTGGCTGCTACAGAAGTTTAGATTGCTGTGTTCAATTGGTACGGATCCTGGCGCCGTGTTCCCCAAGAGCAGCTTCTTCCCCTTCGTTAAATGAATTTATAGGTGAGCGCTCACTCACTCCTCCCCCAGCAGCAGATATCAGACAGCTGCATAGCTCTCGCAGAGACCTGCTGACCTCAGAACCTCTCCGAGGCTCTTCACGCGTCTGAGCACCCAAGTGATGCGATGTTTTCTCTCAAGAGGGCAGTTCAACATAAACACCTCATGGCAAGTGGAACCCAACGGAAATAGATTTTCAGGGTCAGGTAAGTCAAATAGATGGCGGGGTCAAAATATTAGGAACACATATCAGTGGAACCCTGTGCAGTTCTGTAGCAGTGCTAATTACAGCCTCCAAAACGTGAAAATCAATTAAAGCCTCAAAGTATAATCCTCAGGAGTGGAGGGTTTATGTGTAGCTGTGGTATTAAATGTCATTAGCTTTATCTGGACTTACATACAGTAATAACTTGGTAAGTGTGGATCTCTTCCGCTGAGATCAGTCATGTTCGTTCCTCCTTTTGCTCAGGACGGCTAAATCTATCAGGACTGCTGCTTTCTGTTTCAGGCCACAACAATGTCAACACCTGATTGATTGTTCTGGACCACAGTCATGAGTTGGCAGAAACATTTTTGCGGCTCCGAAGCGATGACAAAAAATATGAATCAACAAAAGGAGAAACCAGCGGCTGCTGTTTCAGTTTGTTGCAGTTTGTTCAGCCGTCCTCCTTCTGATTGTTGTTGTCGGGATCATCATGTCTTTCAAATGACTCACAGTGATTTTAATATTTAGTGACTGGGAAGATGACAACACCATAAGCGCAGATTGACAATGCAGTGACCGAGGTAATGCGTCCTCTGACACCAGACACCAGCTTGATTGGCAGCGTTCTTCCAGTCACTGGGACAACAAACCACATGGATCCGTCTGGTGTCACCATGTGCAGGTCCGTCAGAATGCAATCAATTGAGCGAGAAGAATGAAGTCTGGACAATAGCGCCGCGTTATCGATCTCTCTCAGGGGCAAACATTAGCTTTGCTGTCAGACAGATATTTAACACAGTGGCATTGCCTTGACTAAAGTAAATAACAGTCAGGGGCGACGGACGAAAGAAAACAATCATCATTCAAATCAGAAGGGTTTGGTGATGACTGCGAAACTGGATTTAGTGCTTATGCATTATTAAAGAAGAAACTCCCCACTCATACCTCAATGACAAAGACGGAATATAAGAATATTAACACCGACCGAAATCAGATTGTCGGCCTCCTCGTCAGCATAATTAAAGCATTCACATCCCTTGTGATTATAATATAAATAGTCAACAGTCAGGAGGAGAGATTGGTCTGAAGGAGAGAGCGAGTGTATGAGCAATTTGAGGAGGAGCATTCATCCAGTCCTTCTGCATGGCAAGATAATCTCCTCCCATTACTAAGGCACAAAGCAGCGCAGGTTTTCCATTAAGTGTATAACGACAGCGGCCCCGGCTGCTGCAGCAGCCATTAGCTCTGGGATTAGGTAAACCACGGTTTACATGCTGGAGCCGCGTTTTCAACAGGCATCACACAGGATGTGAATTTGCATACATTTCATGATAAAGATCAAAGAATCTGCTCATTATCTCCCACACTTGCTCATAAATTGATATGCTGACTTATCTTGAATTCCATTTTTTTTTTTTTTCACACAAATCGCCGCAAATTGCAAAAGCAATGAGGAAGAAAAGATTTTATACTTTAAGAAATCAGTATTTCCCACTCTCTTTGGTGTAGGTTTTAATTTGTTCATTTCTCAGGACAAATATGCACTTGACTAAGATTGTATTGGTTTTATTTCTCTTTATGTCGGTCCTCTCCAGGGGGCTCATTATTGGTACAGACTGACAGATGGGTCTGCTACTGATCGGTTCAATATCTGTGTTGGCAGGCTTTAAATATAATTGTAAAACAAATATATATATACCTTGGGGTTTTGGTAGAAGTAAAATCTCATTAACACTGAAAATAAAGAATCCTGAAAACACATTACAACAGTGTCGTTACACTAACACACAACTGATGTGAAAAATACTGCATAAACAGGTTTGACAAATCTACGCAGTGCTGCAATGTGTGGTTGAATTACCTGTGTGTGTGTGTGGTGTGTGTGTGTGTGCTTTCTGTAAATGTGTAGTATTAGAAATGACTTTTTGTTCAAGTGCTGTGCAGGGATGTGCTGCTGCCGTCTCAGCATCCTGGATTAAGTCAAAAGTCAGAGAAACCTTGTGCACTGGGAGGTGAATATATTCAGCAGAAAAGGCATTTCGACAGTATTCTGGGGCAAAGTCAACAAACATTTAAACTGTTTGTCTGGTGATGTATTCATGCAATTGTTTGTCCCGGTGAAATGCTCGACTAATTTTCTGCAGCAGCATGTTCCCCTCTGCTGCTGAGGAGAGATCGTTGGTTAACTCCATCGGTGCAGCCTCGGCTGCTTCCCGTTACCCTGACCTCTGTGGGATACGTTGACAAAATGGACCAGCGATAACCTGGTCAGGCTGCAACTCTCATCATCCAATTAAACGGCGGTTACAGTGACATCACTGTGAGATTCATTGGATTTAATAGACAGCGTGGTGCTGGCGAGTGCATTTTTTAACAGGTGGCTTGCTGATGTTCCCCCAGGATGGCAGTTGGTGTCACAGGTGCGGCTTGCACTCCACATCACTCTGCTTCAGGGAGAATCATCGGTCGTGTTGGCAGAGAGTGCTGTTCTATCAAGGTGCATTATTCTTTTCGCCGTGTGCCACATGCCCAACTTTAGCCCAGCATGGCTCGGGGTCTTGTACAAAAAGCACCGCCTGTCCATCTCTCTCTCGTTGTCTGGGCTCTACTTCCCATCAGTGTTCTCATCCGCCACCAGCGACTCCACCTTCCACTCTCACCTCCCCTCATTTTATCAGTCTTTGTTCCTCTCTTCTTGCCTCTCTGCGGGCTGCTCTGACACAGATGGATCCCATTAACCCCTCTTGTGATTTGTCCTTAACCCTGACAAGCAGGGCCGCGCACAAAATGAACAGACATTTTTTCATTAAATTCAGTCCCAATGTCAAAGGACAACTTTTCATTTTTCCAATGTTTCCTGACGGGCTAGAATGACCCATTTCCAATAAGATGACTGATATTCTCTGAGGTTAAATAAGTTATTTAATTCTTGTTTATTTTATACTCTTCCACTATCTGTCTTTGGAGGTTAATGTGTGTTCCTTTGGAGTTGGTCCCTCTGGCATTTAGGTGTTGTTTTCTTCACAACTCCATGTTTTTATAAGTTTCTGTGCAGGTGGAGAATAAAAATACTTGTGATTGGATTGGAAGCGTACACCGTCAGGTGGCTCAGGTGTTGTAAGGTTACCTTTTTTTTCTTGTTTTATCTCTCACGAGATATAATTACTCTCCTGCTGACGCTGATCTCCAACCAGCCTGCTGTTCCAACTCCGAAGCAAAGCTCAGCACTAACACCACCACATTATTTGCCACTGACCCAATTAGACTCTGCACAGATCCTCTGATACACATTTCTTTCTCTCTTCTCCTTCTTGTTCACGCTTCCCTTACTTTTTTTCATCGCCTCCCTTTTGATGAAACATTTTCTTTTTTAGGACAAATTACGAGACCGGCCTGCCAAGAAACACGACTGGATAGGTCACGTATGCAAGAAACCAACAATGACCTATATTTCGTCGTAAGTGGAAGGTGCTCCCTCGCGGGCGTAGTAATCATGACCTGAGCGGAGTAGGAAACCCAATGACGTCCATATATAGCAAGAAGGTCAACATAGGCAGGAGGTCAGGCTGTGGAGGATCAACAGGAGCAGGAGATCCCTTTGTATTGTGACCAAACTGGACCAGACCTGAATCAGAGCGTCACATCACATCATTTTGAAACAGTGATTTGAAACAGGAAATGAGTTGGATCAGCGGGTCATAACAAACAACTTCAATGTTTTTCTTTCAGGGCTCAATGTTTCTTTTTCCATTTCAGTTTCCACTTTTCATCCTGTGACTTGATTAATTCTATCTTCACCAGAGTTTTCCTCATCAGCACATTATGGGAGGAAAGGTTAAGGTGGAACCAGGGGGTGGGGGGGGGGGGTCCCCGAGGCAGGGCAGTGGGAATGTGCAGAGCGGAGCAGTGAGTCCATGGAGATGGAAGAGGAGCAATGAGCTTCAGATCCAGAGTCTGAAGGTGACTGCAGTGAACAAGACGGAGAAAACCCAGTTTCAATGAACGACAAATAGAAATATCAAAGAGTAAAAATAGGACCAATGGAAGGGAAATGCCCCGGATATAAAAAAGAGCCTGTAAGTGAGATTGATAGATAGATATGAGCAGGGAAATTGAGATAAAGAGCAGGCAGAGACATCAATTAAAATTTAACAATGCCATGGAAACGGGGGGAAATCGTCAGGACTGAGGAATAAAACGATGGATTGTGTGAGCATGTCAGAGCAATTTCCACAGTAAGAAATGAAATCCATAAACCCGCCTTTAGATCCCAAAGTCCTTTCACAATGTGAAGAGAAATGGGCTCCACTATCAAATAATAAAGAGTGTATTTTAGCAGGAGATTTGGGGGAGGCGTTGCGATAGCAGTGATGGTAGTGAGGTGTGCAGCCGGTGCCCTGTGGCAGGAAGTCATGCTGCGCTTAATGAGGCAACAGTGCAGGCAATTAGTTTCTGATACGACATTATCAGTCACCAATAAATGAACACATCATTAACTTTAAGACCTCTTAAAGTAAGCGTCTTTTCTTTTGCCTCGTGTTCCTGACAAATAAGTGCTGTGAGTGAGTATTGTTCAAATTCAGGAATAATGGGAACTTCCTGCGCTGCGTATCGTCGTTCAGTATTTCTTTAATTGGGCTGCATGCTGATCGTAACTGCACCACTGCTGCCCTCTGATCCAATCAGAGGCCCCAAAACTAAAGTTGAATTCCACTTAAGTCAACATTCCTGAGGTCTCCACTCCATTGGGAGCTGAGTGGTGCATGTAATGCACCAGAAAACATTATTGCACTGCCTTGTCTTTTTATTTTCTGCGATCGTAAGGAAAGAAATTCGTTTCCACTTAAAAAGAAGAAAAAAAAAAAAAAAGGAGCAAAGCACAAAATAAGTGCTTTGGTTGGATGCACTAAGCATATTTAAGCGTGGCAGCAGTCTGATCGCACTAGAGGAGGCGGGTTCCTCTAAAGTTTCCCCGATGTGGCGTTCGCCTCGCTGGGCAAAGAACAAAGGAGGAGAGAGGGAAGACGGAAGTGAGAAACAGGAGGATGAGGCATGAAAATTACATTATGCCCTTCCTGCTGTTCTTCTGCAGCCTCACTGGACGATCAGCTATCACTTAAAAACAGAGTTAGACCCACTAGTCTTGTAGAATATTATTTTTAACTAAAACGACAGGGCGATATCGCACATTTACACATTTTGACGCGAGCCGTGACATTTCCCAGACTCATTGATCATCCGGCAGTGGGACAAAGTTCTGACACTGAGCACTGACAAAATGCCAAAGAGAGGACAAACAGTCTTTGTGTGGATGCTACAATCCTCTCTGACAAATCATTTATGTTTATTTATAAAAAGATGAATCTCTACTAACAGGTGTTGGAGTGTGAATGCAGAAGAAGATAAACAGGCCCTGAAGCCTTCCAGCTCCATACGGTTGAAGTCAGTCAGTGACGTCGTTCATAGATTCAACTTAAGGTGTGAGGTCCTTCGCCCGACATACAACAGTCCATCAGCGAGCTGGTTAAGAGACAGAGACTGACGGTATAAATCATATGAACACACAGATACTCGATTCTTACAAAGCGTCCTTCGCCCTCAGAAAGTGATTATATCGTCATTACCCCGGAGACATTAACATGTCAATGCATCACTATTGACGTGTCACTTTAACTTTAATGGGCGTCCCCATTTTTTTTCGAGTTGTTAGTTAATTAACCTCTTGAACTTTGAATTTTCTCTTCATTATTTCTCCTCAGTGGCTTAAATCGCCCCTTTTTTCCACTCTAATGGCCACGAATATATTACCAGCCCGTTGGAAGCGCTTCAATTACAGTCAAGCGAACATCCAAAGACGACACGGTTTGATGGCTGCAACATTGAGCGACGTGTTCATTTTCTGAGTAATATCATTTTGCACACGTCCGATTCAGCACGGCATCTTCGGGATCTGGTGTGAAGGACTAATTGATGTGGGAATTGATTTACTTTCGTTATATAACCGGCACGGCAATCGGTCAAAGCCACGGGCGTGAATCCATATGGACGCCGTGAGAGCTCGCCGATGCTAAAGCGTATCGCAGTGCTCAGTTTCTGACTTGGACGTTGGAGAGTTAAAGTAACTGCATCACCAATCAGTGCTGAAAAGGCTTAATATAGATTTAAATGGAATTAATCCAAATTCACTGAATGTCCCAGCTCGCTCCACAACATCTCCGCTGCCCTTTAAGTTCTCCAGGACAGCAGCAGCATCTCTAATCCAGACATATTTAGCTGGATAATCACCTCTCATTATATAATCCTCAGGTAAAGCTTCATACCAGAGACTCCTCATTCACATTCATCTTCCGAGTCAAACAAGGGGGGAAAGGAATCCTCTTTTATTCTCCTTCCTCTTTGTGCCGCGGGAAGGTAAGATTGCATAGTTCATCTTCCCCTGTGCTAATGATTTATAGTGAAGCGTCATCTTGTTTTTCTTCTCGATGCTTAATAATTCAAAACAACAGGATTCAGCCGCGGTTCGTTTGCAGCGACTCTTTCAGCGAGTGTGTTTCCTCTCTTACGAGACTGACGTGCATCTCCTCTCTGCTTCACGCTGCACGTTTTAATGAATCCTGAGTTTATTTCGCTGTGGAAGCCAACAGATGGCCGGCCCACTGATTGCATTTGTTTTGGTTCCGTTTTTCGTGCCCTTGTTGCTCACGACAACACAATCACAACAACAAGATCCTCCGCGTGATAATGAGTCAGGCCTCCGGAAACACAAGGAAGACGAGGTTATAATTAGACAAAGCGGTAATAAAGAGATCTCAGTAAGTTAAGGAACAGGAAAGACTGTCAGTGAATGAGGAGAATATCTAATTCTCTGGTCCCTCTTATCGGCTCCGATACTGAAGGCGACAGTCTCATTTCAGAGCCTTGACACAAAATCAGTGCTGGGGGGCCCGGTGGGTGGTGGAGAGGTGCTAAGGCAGGTGGAGATAAGATGCTGTGCCAGAACCAATCACATTACGATTGGTCGTTTATGGATCAGACACGGGCTGGTTGGGTCCTCTGGGACGATGATTGTCTTCTGACTGGACAGCTGGCGAATAGAAAGACGATACAGAAACAAAGAGGAACAGAGAGAAGAGATGTGAACTGTATTTATATTACTTTTCTTGTGTGTTCTCACCTTTGAGGGTGCTCGAGGTGTCACCTATCCTAACTTTAGTAGATCTTCTGTCGTAATCTTACCAGGAAATGACAAGCTGCTGCCACGTCCTCCACCAGTGACCACATGAGGCTGAAACACACTTTCTCTGCTTCAAATAACTTCATGTGGATTCGACAGTGAACCGTCCAACTTCCTAAAGGACCAGCGGTGGAAGGACGTTGACTCGCAGCCAGGAATTTGTTTCCCTGACATTTATATGGAGCTGATTTTATACCGGCTTGAATTGAAGAATGTGAATATTAGCAGATCTGTCGTGATCGCGGTGTGCCAGAGGGGTTGGTGTCACAGCTGCTTTCCTCTCTCTGCTGCTTTAATGTTATCATTTGGTGAAACACTGACAGAGCCTCAAACAGAATCCACCTCCCACCCACCTGCAGCAGATTGAAGAACTGCACCATTGATGCACTGAAAGTAAAACCTTTTTTATAAGTGAAACATCAGTCAGTACGACGAAAAAACAACCTCACAACCCACTCAGCCGTTAATAACTTCATGGCATGTTATTTATCATATTTATTATCCACTTCAACCTAAACAAACAGACACTACTGCTCAGAAAGCACTTAAATATCTTGACAAAACATCGCAGCAGTGCATTGATTTGTTTTTAGTAATAGCTCTTCTCCATTCTGCTGCTCTGAACACCTTTTTTTTTATTTTGTGGAACATCAGTCACTGAAACGAAACATAAAAACAACAACACAACCCACTCAGCCCGTAAAGATTCGAAGAAGTGCACCACAGTCTAGAAGGCAAACTTATGTTAGTGGCTAAGTGTCGTTACCAGGTGTCGAACTTAAACAGACAAGGCATATTGTTCATTATTCTAAACGACCTGTGCAGCAGGACGATGTGAACTACACGTACCAGGAAGGCAGACTGACCTGTATTAAATCCAGCATACGACGGTCTCCGGTCGACCTCACTTAACGCTTTGCACAATTTATTCTTTATTCTCTAAATATCAGCGGCGGGATCGTCTCCAGAAAACTGCCATAAGACAATCAGCCTGATTGAGTATTGTGTTCAAATGGCAGCCCGGCCCCGATGCAACCTCCAAGAAACCTGACCGGCATGCATGAAACCCAAATATGCAAAAGCGTATTGGACTGCATGTATAGTGTGTGGAAGAGGCTGGCGAGTGAGTCGTCTCGCTTCATTCCTATCTTTGTCTTTGGGAGTCGCACCTGTGCAGCGCCTACTGGAATGGATCAGATCGTGCTGAATAATGCTGTTGTTGCCCAATGCTAGATACGTGACAGAAAGTTTTATTTCAAAAGAGAAACAAACCAGTTCTCTGTGTATGTGCGTGGTGGACGGAGGTGAGGAAGGAAGAGAAACACTGTTTACTGCCGCTGCCACCTTCCAGCTCCCTGCAGTAACAGACTGCTGATTTGATTCTGTTCATGCAACTTTAATGAGCCTCACCCAGATATGCCACCATAATTACTTTATTTCAAATGTTAAACAACAATAGAAGTTAATATTTTTATTATTTATTTGCATTTCAATAACATTCTACCTCAGCAGAAGCAGATAAAAGAGCCTTTCTTCACGTGTGCTGTACTTTGTGTTCTCTGACGCGCGTGCCGATGCAGAAAGCACTTAGTCATTATAATAACAGATTAGGAGGATTGTGGGCGCGTTGGTGGAACGACGGTCTGAGTGATGCCGTCTTTCGGTTTGTGTACATTGTGTAGCTCATGTTTGTGTGATATATGCATTGAATCTTGGAACCTTTTACTCTAGTGGCTCTTGTGATTGTAGTCAAAGTTTCTACTCTGAGTTTAACCCCCAACGCTCCCGCCGGGCTCGTTCAAGCCGTAACCCGGCGTCGCCTTCACCAGCTGTGTTTGCTGTGTTTGTTTTAGCCCACTCCAGCATTTCCCTACATTTCATTACTTCTATTAGCATGATTAGGATCTAAAAATTGCTTGTGTTGGTTCGGTGATTGACAACAGCAATTGACCACTTAGGGAGAAGAGCTGCAGACGCCCAGTGTTTCTCAAAGACTAGTGTGGTGAGACGTGTGTGTGTGTGTGTGTGTGTGTTTGTTTACCCTGATGGGACTTGTGCTCACTGAAGATGAGAGCAATTCTTCAGACAAACAATGTGAGACCACCACTATTGAAAAATCCAGATATCTTGGTTTACCCATATGTGAAATGCAAATGTTACTAATGAAAGTTTGTGTGTGTGAGAGAGTGTGTGTGTGTGTTTGCAAGGGTTTTTTAAGCATTGCAAACCTAAAATAACTGAATTAATCATTCTTTGCATACATATATTTCTATAAATAAACACAGTTGCTCTAATATTTGCATGTAATACACTGGTATAGACGGAAATGACATTTTTTGGGGGGAATTCCACGCTTGTAAACATGTGGACATGAATATTTCTCCCTTCTCCACCCTCCTGGCTTAACATGCTGCAAGCGTGTTGCAATCAGCATGCATCGCATGCACGCTGATTGGGTCGAAGCGTGACAGACAGGCAATCACTACTCAGTCATGGCACGTTTTGTTCAACCCGGTGGGAGTCGGGAACGCGGCTCGTTTCGTAAAGGCACATTATATGGTGGAAGCGTAATTCAAGGGACTCGCTCGTCTTCACGTCTCTTCTCATCAGGGCCCTTCTGGTCTGCGCGGCCCGAGCAGCGACCGCCGGAGCAAATCTCGGGGTTATCTGTCTTCGCACCCGTCTTCACGGCGTGCGAGATGTTGGAGTGAGGCGTCATGTTTATAGCACATCGACGCCGAGCACGGCTGTCCATCATCGGGGCGCCGATATCCAGAACTGCAGATGTCCATGACAGAACATTAATCTGCCTCGCAAACTAACAGCCAAACCTCTCTGCCTGCCTCCACTACAAATCATACACATGTGATCATCATTTGCACCTCGGTTACATCCGTCTCAGCTGTCCTGAGATCTCCACCTTCTCCTGTTCTTTATGTGCTGTTAATATTTCATTATATTGTTAAGATCTGTGTCCTCTCATAATTGGATTAGAGTGTTTCCTTCCTCCCTCCTCTTGCAAGCACATGCAAGAGCTTCAACAGTGCCCTGTCATTGT
>CAAKHC010019151.1:11438-22653 GCA_901007825.1 Macroramphosus scolopax | reverse complement strand
ATATGCCCCTGTTTACATGAATTTGCATAACCCAGATCTTGTCCGGTAGTTGTCTTGTACGATGCTAATTACTGCATGTAACCGCACTGAGTGTGTGTGTGTGTGTGTGTGTGCGTGTGTGTGTGTGTGTGTGTGTGTGTGAGGGGTCGGTCTCTAACTGATCTCTGGGCCAGGAAATCCAACCTGTCAGAGGTGACAAGGCGTTCAAACAATATCCACTTTAGAAATATCCGACTCCGAGCACCAGCGGTGTTGCCTGTTAAGAGGAAATGAAATTTCTGCAGTGTCGGACGGGATTCAGCGGAAATCTTTTTGAAAAACTTAAGTGTTAGATGTTTAGTTTGCTCTTTTCTGACACTTACTTTGTTCTAGGAGTTGTGTGACTCGAAACTACCCGGCTTGGACTCCGGCCAGCTGCAACTGGGGCTCTAAAACACAGCAGTCATCAGTCGCTCAGCGCCGGGCGCTAGCACACACACACACACACGCACACACGCACACACACACACGCACACACTTTCTTCCTCTGATCTTCTGAACATCAATCCTTCATTCCTCAAAGCAAAAAACGAGTGGAAGGGAGGAGGCAAAAATGAGATGACAGATTACCTGCTATATATAGAGCCAGTCTTATGCCGCTTCCCTTATTCATCTTCTCCCATTGCCCCCCAAGACATTGGATACACCTTATGGTTTGTGACTGGCGATGCACATAAGACGCTCTCCCCTCATCCCACTGCTCTTGTAAGTGACTGGCTGGAGCCGCATGTTTTTTTTTTCTTTCTCGAAGTGGTACGTGATCGCGAGGGGGCAAACAGATTCACTGCGGGGTCGATTATCTCAGATGATAAAATACAGTTCGGGGTCTTCAGATGGAAATAGGACAGTTCACAGATTGACTTTATAGATTCCAAGATGTTACTGTGTTACATTGTGTTACTGCTCATGCGTGCTGTATATATCTGACGGTGGTCTCATCGTAACAGACTCATTCGTCCAGAAGGAGACAGATTACCGTGTCCACGGTGTAATATCCTCTGTTCCCTCCTGTTCATTTGTCTGCTAAGTGTTGCTGCAGACTGTGTCATATGGCAGATTTATGCTCTTATGGCTCCGGGCAACAATATTGTAAAGTATGGATTAGACCTACAGTGAAAGGCCACAGATAATCCCACTCTGCTGCTTTGTTCCTGTCGCTGTCACTCCACTCCTCCACTCCACGCCGCCACTCCTCCAAGACTTTTCTATCAAGGATAAGGTAAATTATCACCTTTGACCTTTACTAAACACGACATTTTAAAGTATTGATTGATGTAATGTTGTCATGAAGAGCCAAGGGAAGCTGTGTTTTTTAATTTGGGGACCCCCCGGGTTCTGTACGAGTCCTCTGACTTTGTTTATATCCCGAAAACCTCCAGGCAAACATGAACTGTCACTGTAACGGGAAAACACAAGCAGTTGTGCACAAGCATATTAATCCATCCCGACTATCGCTCTTCTTATCGCTCGCTGTGTTTTCCGCTCATCGTCTATCATCTCGCTCATCACCATATCATCAGCATAACGCCGTGTGCTTCTCTTCTTCCTGCCGCGGTAAAGTATTACTCCCTCTTCACATCACCTGTACGTACTTTAATCTTCTATGCAAGAGGGAGGGTGAAAGGACAAGACGGGGGATGACAGAGGGAGGTAAAGGTGCGTGCCCCCCGCCTCGGGTTACAATTTACGTTATCACACTTATTTACATCAAACCCGGTGATAAGGCCCTACCTGTACAGCGATCACCCCCCTCCCCCCGACTCCAGACATGAATAAAGATTTTACATTTGCAATTGGATTTTCTTCCTCGCCTGCTCCTCACCTCTTTGCCAGTAGCATAATTTTTTTTGATGAAACGGAAAAAAAAAATACGTGCCAGCGAGGGCAGCGAGAGACAAATTGGAGCCATGAAACTTTTCCTTTTCATGCTGCGAGGAGAAGGAGAGCTGTGGAAGCCCAGCTGACATTCCACTTAATTTGATTCATTACTGCTTGGTGATGCTATTGTTGCCACATGCAGGGAACTGGGCCAGTTGTTGAGCTTTGAAATATCGTGATACAGCCAACACAGTATGATCAAATATGAATCAAACCCACTTCCAGCCCCAGCTGCAAATTGCCTTCACCACTTTTTCTCGCCGTACTTGTGAACAAATTGAATTGTTGGTAAAGATTGAGCCCGACCAGGCCGGAGCCCGTGAGGTTCGTGAAGAGGGGAACTCAGCCTCGAGTGTGCACTGATGTCGGACAGGTCGTGATGTGAGAGGTCCAAACGTGGTTTGTGTCTACCTTTAAAGGATAATGCCGCTTTTATTATTTTATTTTCCCATTGTGAAAAGTCAGACTCCCCAAACCTCTCCTGATGCACAATAGAAATGTTTCTAGCGATTTCGTAATATAGATTCCACCATTAAGACATAATCAGGGCCGGCTACGGAGCACATCAAGGTCGGATTCTCACGTCTTCTCATGATTCTTGTATGATCTCTCGGAGGAGGCATCCAAATGAACCCAACATGATAGACATGGTGGTCGACTGCGGATCTATAAGGGCAGGAAGGTGTTTGTGTGATGGACTCAAATATAAACACGTCACCCGGTGCTGAGTTGAAGCTCGCTGATGTGCTGTTAATGGATTTTGGGGAACGATGGAGCTCAGATGAGTGAGCTAGGCTTTGCCTATAGAGATAATACATTGCATCATTACATCATTCATAGGTCTTTTAATTGAATGAAAGAAATGTAGAAAACACCCAAACTTATCTTTTATCCCTGTTTGATGATCCTGGGAAACGTACAATCAATCTCTCATGGATCAGATGACGGTTCAACATGCACTAAATAACAATAAATGTCCTTTTGGGACCTCTATGAGTGGATGCTCAGTTTTCCATCACAGACAATATGTTCCCTGAGAGATGACAGAGGAAAAAACAACAATTTGGAGCCGCGCTATCAGTGACATATGAAGGGACACAGATGGGGAGCAAGGCGCAGTCTGTCTTTGTGACTCATACAGTATGCATACAGTACGGACAACTGGTCTGATGGGCGGTTTTGGCCACTGCAAGTTGCTCCCTCATGCTGTTGTAGTTCAAATACATACGAAGTGCCGGATGATTCACGTTACATGCTGTTGACTTTGTTTTCTCTGAGTTTATTTGGGCTAAATAATTTCACTTCCAGCATACCGATTTCGCCAAAACAGAGATTACATATTAGACCATGTGGTGTGTTGAGGTGCTTGGATTTCATTACGAACGGAGAGTGTGAGACGCTCTGTGTCACTCTGGTTATTCATTGAGCTGAGGGGAAGCGGGTCCTGCAGGGAGCCACACATCACCTCCAAATGATATGTATGTTTTTATTCATATAAAACAAATCTGCTCTCGGCTCTCCTCATGATATCAGCGAAAGCATGCATTTAAATGAATAGTTATAGCATCATTTGGGAAACAGAGCAAGTGAAAGGAAGGTTATTATATTCTTGGTGTTACCCGACATTTGATATAATGTCTAATCTTGATTCGCACGCATACACTTTACTGACAAATATCTTTCGCATATCAATAAAGAATCAGGCATTCTTTGTGAACACCAGCTCATAACGTTAACACACTGGGCTGCGAGCCTCGATCTCATCCCGGTGCTTCAAATACTGACTGTTTCGAGGCTCCCTGACATCGTATATAGATGCAGAAGCTACCTAATCGTGTCTGGATGACATACGACATGCTGTCCATTAACTCTAATGTACATTCTGTCCGTGCTGATGAGACATTCAGATGAATTGCTCATGTCAGTGCCGTGTGCACGACCTAAGTGTATTTTAACCTGAACTACAATGTTGAAATAGAAATGTTAAAAGTTTAAAGTGACCTTCCCAGTTTACAGTGTTGGAGTTTTTTTCCAATTTAAAGTTTCAGATTGGGCGAAAATGAGACGCTGGACTCAGTCTGGACTTGTTGTTGCAAATGAGAAACTCAAGGTTTGAAAGCCTGTTGCATCTCACACTGACTTGTGCATCTGTGGGCCATCACAAGATGAGCTTCATTATTGGACCTGTCGGGACTGAACAACTATAGATCCTGGTAGTTGATAGGACAGCAATCATGCTTCTGAGTTTTCCTGCAGACCATCTTGAGGAGATGCTGCTACCTTCATCCACCACAGGAGAGTAAGAGAAAAAATAAGATCATTAAAAAGGAGACAAAACTGCCGAGATCTTCTGGATGGATCTAAAACCAACTGTCCACCAGGAAGGAGATAATTGAGATTGACACGTGGACTTCACTCGTTCATCACGCTGTGCTTTCTTTCACTGCCACAGGTGATTTTAAACCTAGTCATCCACCAACTTCATCTCCCAAACCCCCCCGCTTTCCTCAGCCATAAATCACCCTCCAGCCCCAGGCTACTGGGCGCCAGGCAAGGTGACACTCCACTTTGCTGCAAACACCACCGAGGTGGCAAATAGAGAGAAAGATGTATCGGAGGGAAGGTGAAAACAAGTGAAAGAAGGGCAATAGGTTGAGAACAGGAGGGCACGTGGGAGACACAAAGACTGTGTGTGTATCCATCCAGGCTGCCACAGTAGGTGGGAAATCTTTGATGTGAACTTAGTACTCGGTTTGTAGAGACAAGCTCAGACTTGAGTGGAACCAACGGTGGTTCAAAGCACATCAGAAAGAGGCAAACCTGCCGGTAAATTCGGGTAAAAAAACAGCAGGAACCCTTGCCCTGTGCAAAGATACAAACATATTTAATGCTGGTATGCAAACTTTGGATCCCCTTTGGTAAACGTCAGGTTAGCCTGGTTGCTTCCGGCTTCATACTAAGTCTACTTATTAACCTTCCCTCTCCTTTAACTGTGTTCCCTGTGTTTGAACCAGGATGAAATGGAAGGTATTCCCCCAAATGTTGAAGCACAGCCTTAACTGAAAGGCCTTGTCACATCTCCTTTCATCGTTTGTACACCAAAAGGAGATTCGCTTTCTATCCCGAGAAAGAACACTTCCCGCTGCCACGAGCCGAGGACGGGGGCGGGACGGGGGGGGGGGCTCAGAAATTTTATTTATTAAGTCTTTTAAACAGTGTAATAGTGTGTAAGCAGTGTTAGTGGAAGAGGGAAAAGGACCGCTGTAGTGTGTCTGTGTGCAGAAGCAACTGTAAATGTGTTTGCCGGATGTAATGAGCACATCAGACACCCAGGAGTCCTCTGGGTTTAATTGTGATCCCCTGGAGCATGAAGAGGACTTGTGTTTGTGTGTCCTGGCGTCTGTTCAGTCCTATAAATCGGCTTCACTGTAAATTCACTTCTATTAGACAAATTAAACTGCGGTTCTGTTTATGATACAGATTTTTTTACCAGGAACGTCTCGTCTTCATCTGCAAGATACCTGGCTTTTTTATTTGGAGGTAACAATATCAGAGACGTAACCCGCCTTCATTAATCTCACCTCAAATGTAATGAGCTCGTGGAAGTCGGGGCAGAAGGTTAGTGCGGAGGAGTTGGCACACTTAACCAGGGCTGCACTGGGTCTTCTCTCATGCAAAGCTTGCAGAGAAAGAAAATCAAATTTCATTTCATTAATCACCGGCTCCGGTTTAATGAGAAGAGCAACCAGTGTTCTCGCCGCCACACTACTTGGCCCATTGAAATTGTAAATCATCGCCGGCGTCACATGGTCTCATGGACGGAGCCACCTGCGATCTCACAGTTCTGGACCGAACTGCAGCAGAGAGGCTTGGATGTACAGGAGGTGAGATTTGACCCAGCAGGCTTGACGGGGAAGGTTCAACATCACCATAGTTGTACTTCCTTGTTTATGAAGTAAAGCAGAGGAGGGTGAAGACAGCCATTTATCAGCCTTCACTGGTAATGAGGCCGCCCTTGTGCTGCTTTATGAGAGAAGTGCAGCAGGGGGGGAGAAAAGAAAGGCAATACGTGCTATTCCTCCGCTGCCTTCCTTTATATGCAGCCGTAATGGCATGTAGATGCTCTGTGGTGAAGGCTCTCAACTATAGTTTACACAGCTGTACTGAAGGAGGGCAGTGTATTATGCACTTGCATTGCCTAATAATTCGATTCAGTTGATGTACTGACGTTGTTGCAGGGACTGTTGCTATAGTTTCATGCCTCTTATTGTATAAGAATATAAATAAAGTTTGATTGATTGATTGATAAGAATACACCATGCACCACACATCAGTGGTGAAATCTGGAAATGTTATGATCCTGAGGAAGGACTTGAACTACCGTCTCTGGGAGTTAAAAAGGCCAAACACACGTCTGGTTCAAATGCAAATGGCTCAATGCCACTTTTTCAAGTGAGGCAAGAGGAGCGGCCAGAGCTCCTGCCTCTGCCCCTGCAGCCTTTCTGTGTCATCACAGACACACAGACGGTCATGTGAACAGTGATTTCCTGATGTCAGCTACAGATGGCCCTTGCCATGCCAGATTAATTGCATTATTGAGAGAAAAGAACACACACACACACAAAAGTTTACATCAAAACCAAAGATTTCTGCTGCAGGTTTCAAACTGCAGAGGGTTGTTTCTTTTTCAGAGGCGTTACTGTGCACGCACGTGTGCAGAAGTGTGTGTTCTGGTTTTTTAGTTTCTCTCTCTGTATTGTGATGAAAGGATGCGAAGATAACAAGAGGGCAACAGCAGAGGATGGAGAGATGAATGGATCGATAGAAGTAGAGATGAAGGGGAGGCTAGAAACATTTTGTTTTTGTTGGTGCCAGCCCAGCAACAACTCGTGCACCAGTTTGCTCCTCACATATCAAATGGGAAGGGTTGAGGAATTAAGAGCGTGGACTCAGCTACCCCCTATTATAACCGAATCACTTCTTTTGATAATAATTTTGCTGTCTGACGTTAATGTCCATCACATCTCAGGCTTTTTATTGCATGTTTGCTTGCTCACAGGGCCGTTGTGATGCACACACACATCACCTACGTGCGCACACACACACACACAGTCCCTTGCTCCAGGCACTTCTTCTGCTTGGCTTGCAGGACTTGTCCTGTTGTTGGCTACATGGCTCTGGGTAGCCTGTCTAGTTTACACAATGATAGCAACACTTCACTGACCCTCCGAAAGACTTTCATCGTCCATTGTTCAGCTGCCAGGCCGCTTCTTTTTTTGATTTAGATCCATCCTCAGACAACACATCAACATCAGGGGACATTCGTGTCCGACATCACACGTACCGTACATACACAGCCTGTACGCACTGCTGAGTTGACACATTATTCTCACACCCCTGCCTCACACCAGGGTAATCAATTGTTTCTCCAGCCCTCACTGATCACACCTAGTGTACCAATGTTTGAGTGTGTTCCAACTGGAACTAATGAGACAATTTTTAAACAATATCTAATACGAGGCTCGCTGCTAAAAGTGTAATTACTTCCTAAGCGGCAGAGAGTGTATCTTCAGGTTATATTGACTATTCCTGGGTTTATATAAAATCCATATATCCTGAGCGCGGTCTCGCAGGCTCTCTAATACCCAGTTGTAGAATTACTTTGCACTTTAAGCTGCGAGTTGTCATCACTTTGTTTGCGCTTGGTTTTTCAGTCCCAGAGCTCACAGATGCTGGAGTCTATTTGCAGCCGGTCCCTCGCTGGCCTCTCAACACGGCAGAGATGATGTGTGAATTTCTGCTTTTAAACTAGTGATAAGTGTAAGTGTGTTCCTGGGCTGTAACACGAATTAGGCTAATAGTGAGCCGAGGTGTCGTCGTTATAAATCACGGACTTCAAAGTGCAGGCTTCACGCGTTAGATAAAAGAAGAGGAGAAATAGGTTGGGAGAATTATTTCAACTCTGCCGTGAACGTCGCTGTATTTATTTTGGATGTTTCTTTTTTAAATGAAGCCTGGAGGAAGAGGCAAGGGTTTCGACTAACTGCGAGCGACGTGTTTCATGTGCTGGTGGTGGTAGAGACGACGCCGAGCTGCTAGTCTTGAGTAATTGGTTAACTAATCAGGCGTGTCCGGGATAGAATTTTAAATGGGGAAAAAAAAGGTGGTTTTCAGAATATTCTGGATCCATTTTGCATTAATTATACTCAGACAATTAAACTGGCGGCGAAATGAGGTTAAGTTTGCAAGTCTGTATCTCGATATCGCATTAACCAGAGTAACCGATTTTGACTTGTGTAATTATCTTGTAATCGATATATAGATATATCCGTCTCAGGGCAGTGGAAACATTTATCAGAGGAGTTTATGTTAAAAGGGATAAACTGGAAGACAAAAATAAACCGTCTTTAAATAAACATGTACGTAAATACTATGCGGTTATAACATATTTTGCCGGAGCAGAGCACAGCGAATGTCACTGGAACCATCCCAGATGTTTGATTATCTCTGAGGTTGCCTCCGTCATGAAAGTGCAACTTATCTTCTTTTGAATCCGTCTCTCTGTCTCAACAAACATTACGTAATGCTTCAAATGATATTATGAGCAGTAGGAATAAATCCCGTGTCCCTGGAGCTGGGAGAGACCTGATCCTCCTGGCCACCCTGCGCTCAGCCTGTCCTGTAGTATGTCAGTGGTCCGCTGCTCCCCGGTGCTTGATCCTGTCCGGATGTCTGCGGGCGGTGTTTACAGGTTGTGACCCGACCCAGCTGTTCCCTTTTTTACATAATCTTTATTTGAATTCACGATCACATTTACAAGCCATACATTGCAGGCATTACACTGGAGTAAAGTGCAACCAGTATGAAGTGTTTATAGTTCCATGAAGACATAGAAATGTCCACAATGTTCTAAGTATAAGATCTATACTTCGGCATATGTGTGTGTTTGCGTGTACATATGAGTGTAACCCGGACTACTCCGTCTTCTGCAGTGCACAGTATGATGTTGAGGATGTGGTGGGTCATTTGGCCCATCGATCCGCTCGCAGCACACCTGACCACCTCTCTGCAGCTACCTCCGGGCTCATACACCACCTGCTGATTCCACGTCAACATGGTGGCACACACACCATCGCTCTTCATTCTGCCTCGCCTGTTTGAACACTCGGAGCCGGTCTGTCTTCAGTGTACCAAAATCAGGATTTGGACTGCTATCGCTGCAACAATACTGTCTGATTTGAGTTGTTCAGTATTTACACACATTACAACACATCCTACATGCTTTTTGCACCACTTAGTAAGTGTTTATACCAAGTGTTTAAACCCGGTGTAAACAGTATGTTGTAACCGACCACTTATTGCCGTCCTTTGGTTAAAATCAAGCGATCTAACACTCCATCCATACACACAAATCCGTGGCCACATTAGGGATCATTGCTCATACAGTCTTCATCATAACATTGTCTTCTTTGTTTAAGTAACTTGTTCTTTTCCAACTGAATGATCGGTGCAATGAAAAAATTGTTTCTATGCGAAACCACACGTGCTGTCGAATAGTACGAAAAGATGGACAAAGGTCATGAATAAGCTCACTTGGCATTTAAGGAAAAAGGTTCCACATAGCAACAGCTTCCTCCGTATTTTATCTCCGCCGTGCTTCTCTTATCCAATCAACGGGGTGCAATCAGGCATTCATTTTTCAGCGGCACCGAGTCTCACCACCTATCAGCACCTCGCATTTGACTTAATGATTTCTTGTGAGACACCTCAAGATGAGGGTGCTATTTTTACATCACAGCAGCTGTGACATTTGAATAGTTGAATGGGTATTTTGAGAGCTTTACCCGCCAGAGCAGGCCATATTACCTACTTTGTCTGTGTGCGTCTGTGTGTATGTGTGTGCGTGTGCCAGAGGGAGATTTGTGAGGAAGAAAAAGAGAACGTGAGAGATGCTTCTTTGACCCCAGTGAAAGTGAGGAAGGAGATCAAGTTGCCGGTGCCGCTAAGTGAGGGCGGCTATTCCAAGAGACGGTCTACTGTTTCATCTTTGTCATGTTGGAATACCGAGCTCAGGCCTGGTCTGTCTGTCCGTCTTTCAAAGACGGTTCTAATTCCGAACTTTCTTCCAGACGCCTCGACATACCGTCAGATTCATGTGACGCATACGCAGGTGGTGGTTATGTGTTTTGAGATGGAGGGATATGCAGACCGAGACATTTCTCTTGGGTCCTTCCTTATGTGTGAAGGTCGTCCTTGAGAAGGTAATTTTGGTGTGTAAGCTTCATGCTATGTCCGGCTGCAGTCCAGCTGTAATAAGCCTCTAATATCATAACGTATCCATTAACTTATATCTCTAAATATACACGGCACCACAGATTTGATCACTCTGTTTATCACTCTGGTTCCTCAGACATCCTGCGTGATCTACTAATTGCATCCTTAAGGCTTCTGTGAAAAGCATTCGACACACTGTAGATAATGAAATAAAATCAAACACAATTTAAGTACATTGTTTTCAGTGATAAACTACATGTCTTCTATTAATGCGTATTAATATGCAAAAACACCAAGACCAGAGGACACGTTCCTTGTGAGTTTACCCAACGAGCTGAAGGAACTTACGGGACGAGATAATTAGTCCTCGCCAGCGATCACCACGCTCGTTAATCAGCTTATAGTGAACCGTGAATACGTAAACGGCTTTCATACTAGTCCCTAAATCCACAGAACATGACAAGTGTGTAATTACCCGCCAGATTACAATGAATATATGAGTACATATTCATATCTAAAGTACACGGTAATTCACAATCTATTTCCATTGCAATCAGTTCAAGCTTTAAGCCAAAGCCCTGCTACACTTGAACACAATCAATCAAAGCGCTCTTGCGATAAATCGGCGCTAATCAAACATCTGACGGTTTAACGAGCAGCCACAATTACTGGCGGGCGAGCGACGGCTTCACGGTGCAGTGTGCGACTGTCTTGCAGGTTAAGTGTCTGTGAGTGCACGTAAACAAATGTGCAAACAAGGTGCGGCGACGCTGAGAATGGCGACAGATGACAGACTTGATAATTTATTTGTGTTCTGTGAATGACACGTCTTCCCTTTGAGACCTGTTCGACATAATCTATGACTGAGATTGACCTGCTCGTCAACGCTTGGTGCCAAGTGAGTTTACACAAGCAAACTTTCCCCCTCTCTCTCTCTCTCTCTCTCTCTCTCTCTCTCTCTCTCTCTCTCTCTCTCTCTGATAGGTGTGAGTTAACCTATTTGCATGATTTGCCAATGCCTCCT
>CAAKHC010019149.1:120322-135440 GCA_901007825.1 Macroramphosus scolopax | reverse complement strand
AAGCTCTAAAAAAAAAAAAAAAAAAAAAAAAAAAAAGGCTGTATGGATGGATGAGAGGTGGAATTTATAGCCTTCAAAAAAAAGATTCTACCTCCACTTTAAGATTCTCCTTCTTGTCCATAAGTCATGAAACAGCTCAGACACAGAACACCCAGCTCTTCTGTTTGACCGCGCAGGTCAATAGATCAGGATTACTGGTTGGTCACAGATTAAAGTTGAGGAAGCTACCTTCAACCACTATGTGGACCAGGGTACCTGTGGAACTGAGACTTCCGACATCTTTAAGGAAAACTCAAGACCTTTCACAGAGACTTTTAACTACTTTTATTTTATTGCTTGCTGATTATCTGCCTATGTCCATTTCTTTTTATCTGTTTAACTATTTGCAGACTACCTGCCTTTGTATCATTATTATTAGTTGAACATTATTTTCAGCGCTCCGTTATATATTTACTTGCTGGTCAGCTCTCTGTACTGTTGTTCTTTTAATGATTCATGAAGCACTTGACTGCCCTGTGCAGGAGGAATGTGTCCTAAATAAAATTGCCTTTCCTTTTCCTTTTGAGTGTTCCAACAAAGTCAGACATGTAAAATCAAACACCTTTATTTCAGTTTGTGCAGGTTGTACAACAAATGATGTTACATGTTCTCGAAAGGTACAACAATCTACACAATTCTGGCGAGGTCTTTTATTAGTGTTACTCTGAAATGGAAACATCCAATCACAACACTACTCAGGTTAAATGGAACATATGGCGTCTGCATCATCTACACAGTGAAGGGAACGGTTACAGCGTTCCAACAATCCCACACAAGTGTTTTATCTCATATCACATCAAGTGGTAAAAACAAACATCTTAGTAATGTTTATCTGTGGCCTCGGATTCAAACATCAGTGAGTAGTAGCAACAGATGTTACATCTCTTTTGCACTTGGTCCTTAAAAGATTTCTACTTAATAAAAGACAAAAGGGTGAATGTAAAATGTTAAATATTTCAAAAAGGAAATAAAAGCATGAGTTACAAGATATTTCTTTCCCCACTTATGGCGGGAAGTCTTCTCTGCATGTGATGATTTTGTGTCACTGAAATTGTTTAACAGGTAACAGAATGCAAGAAAAAAAAAGAAGGGAGATGGTGCTTGTTAAGGCAAAGTATTACACTCTGCAATGGGAGGTTTGTGGAGGTGGAGGTACAAATCAAACTTGGATTTAAACACTACAGTCGTTGTGTTAATGGCAGTGTTGCATCAGGATACAGTGTTTCAGATTCTGTACACAGAGCGTGTGTCGCTTTACAAGAAGACATTCCAAATTTGAGAAAAAGACTGACAACTGTGAAGTCAGGGGAGGGCGCATCAGCATGAACCTAAACTAAGCATTCCGCGTGTACATATGAATGATTTTACAACAAACACACACTTGGCTAGAATAGCATTTAAACTCATGCAATATTTGCCCCACGGCCTCAAGTAGAAATTACTTCACACCAACTTCTAACTGCACAATGTGGAGAAGAATATAGAAGAAAAATAAAAACAGGAGGGAAATCAAGCAATTTCAGAGAACATGACCACTCGAGCACAAAAAGGTACTTCAAATTGCAGGGTGCACAGTTTAATGTGCCAGACAGGAGCGGAATATGGAACTGCCATCTGAACATCCATCTACAAAGGAGGAAAAACAAAGGAGGCATGAGCGCACGACAACATGTATGATCACATTAATAGTCTCACATTGGTTCGTCCTCTGCTTGTTTATGCACCGTTCAAGGTCAATATTTAACGAGCAGGCGCCAGGAATAAGGTTGACACACATAGGGCTTTTTCCACTCACACTTTTGACTGCTCGGAGTCAAGCCGCACCAAGCGGAGCTGCTCCCACTCAACTAGCGTCTGTGGGGGAGATCTGTATCTGTGTTCAGCTTTCAGTTCTTCTGCAGTCTTTAACTGAATTGCTATAGTTTGAAGTTTAGTCTTGCCTGTTTGTAGTTTTAGACATCTGCTTTATTTTTCTATTTCATTTTAGCTTTCAGACGCATAAAAGTTGTGTTAATTTACAGAAAAAAAAAATTCTTGGTTTGGCTGCTTCACAATTAAAGCTTAATATGGAAATAACTGAGGACTTTTATTGTGAAGAATTTGCAGCAAAGATTACATTTTCAAACCGACCTGAGTTTAGTCAGCAGGTTTGTGAGGAAAGACAACAGATAGCAGGTGGTCCCCTCTTACATACCTCTTTCAGCTTCTAGTTGGAATTCCTTTGCCTCACATTCTTGTCTTTGTGATTTGCAGTAGAATTGCTCTTCCTGAAATACATCATAGAGCAAACATAAGTTCTGCGACAAAAAAAAAAAAAAAAAAAACTGCAATGGAACAATAAACGTGACTGAAAGATATTTGGACTGTACTTACAGAGGAGCAGATCCTGAGTCGTCATCTGAACAGCAGCAGTGTCAATAAAACAAAAGGCAAATAAAAAGTGGAGTCAGTTGAGAGCAGGCAAGTAGTCACATGTCTGATTGGTGTGAGAGGTTCATGCCACCCAAACCCTCAGATGATGGTAGCGAATGTTAGAACATGAAATCTTCTGCAACATTCTCTGATGGGGTTATGATCAAATCCAACTAAACACAAGCTGAAGCATGCCCACCTGTTGTAGTTCTGAACATCAATGAAACAACACACCCTTAAGGAAATTATTCATCAAAGCAATTCTAAACATTATCATCATTTCATAAACACTATTAAGAGTCTTTATTTGCCAATTTATCTGTAATAAGACAATTAAAACATGTTGTGCACCCTTAGCATCACAGAGGCTCATGCAATACAAGCAGATTATCACTAAAGGAGCACTGTAGCAGCTGTTTTTAAACAGTAAACATCTGTAAATTGGCAGAGCTGACACACATCCTGGCACGGATAGTGGCAATATTCACGCCAGAGCAATGTATTCACAGCGGAAGGCAAGGAGTCGGCCATCTCTGCAGAATGACACGAATGGTATGCTGGTCTTTGTAAGAGAAATGCTTATCATTGATCATGCATTAAGGACAAGATGCAGAGGGCATGCAGACAATTCTGAAACTGCTCACTTTTCAACCGACTCAGTTTCATATCAAACCATTACACTAGTCAGAGCGTCTCATCTGACTCTTTCAGTGGCTCAAACACCAAGGACCAATAAATGAAGCGCTCTCTGGATTTGGATTGGCAGGGCCAGTGAAAGAGTGATTAATAATCTTTGAGCACATTCCTCTTAGAAGTGGTGACCAACACAGTAGTTCATTCAGACTCCCATAGCTTATACCACGCGGCCATCTCAGCTCAACCACTTCAGTCCGTCATGCAGTTTTATTCACTTACCAAATGCAAAATCAGCAGCGAACAGAGAAGTAAAAATGTAAATAATAAAAATAATAGTCGCTATCACAAATTGTTTACAGAGAAGCCGAGGCTAGTTCCTGTATTCCTTTATCTTAAAGTGGAACTATGACAAAACCATAAGACAAGGGGTTCAAAACTGAATGCATGCAACCACGTCATTTATAGTGTAACTCAACCTCAAGAGCAAATGCTTCGGCTAGATTCTCTCCAACTTGCCTCTTCTCAACTCAGTGGGGTAAACAAGGTGTGCAGTTTGAGGGTGATGTCCCGTTAGAAGTTGAATGACTTGAACGGGGTAGTTTTACTCTTTTTTTTTAGCCCCATGTTAACACTTATTACCTTGCCCACAAAAAGTTGAGTGCATTTTTGGGAATGGCCATATTCACAAGCAAAATGCAAATATACTTCATTTTAGTTCGGCACGTTGGTAGCCAGCTATTAGGGTATGTTCTCCTAAAAACTGTAGCTAGCAAAATATCCAAAAATGGGGGTCAGTTGACAAAAGCGTTTTCATCTCATCTTAAAAACTGCAAAACAGATACACTGGAGAACATTTGTGGAGGTGTGTTGCTCCGGGAGTCATTAAAGATCTTGAGGAGGCCACAGCTAATATTGTTCACCTCGTTTGCTGGAACCCTCAGACAGTGTCCCTGTTAATGCAGTGGTCTCATTGTAAGGTGCAGCCAGTGTTTGATCACATGATACTGACATTTGTCTAAACATCCAATATGTAGTTGTGTAGGCAGCGTGCCATACGTACCATCAGTGACCTCATCGGGCTTTCTCCTCTTCTCATAGATGAGGATGATAGTCACGAGGATGATGACCTCAGCCACAATGCCGAGGAAGGGCCAGAGGGCGGCCAGGCGACTGCGGACACGGAGGTGGATCTTGTCAGAGCTTGTGCCAATGTCACTGGTGCCGGAGCAGATGTAGTCTCCGACGTCCTTCTCGATGCTCAGGTCACTAACAGTCAGAGTGGTCTTGTTGGGGGTGCTCTTGATCTCATATTTGTCAGAAGTGCCGTTGATAATAGGCTGAGGATTGTGTTTAAGGAACATTAAGAAAGTTAGTAACACAAAGATCCAGGCGGACGTGACCATTTTCTATCCTTTCATTTTACAATCGGAGTAATGGACATGCATCATTCCGCAGACATCAGAATATAATTGGTGATGACTTTGAACGCATGAATCATTATAAGATGCTCCAAATAATAAGTTTGAGCGATGCGTACCATATGGTTGCCTTCTTCGTCTTTGAACCAGGTCCAGTCGGTAGGCAGTGGATAGCCGTGGCTCACACACACCATCACACCTTTGTCCTTCTCATTGCCATGCTCAGAGTGCTTGTATGCTGCAACGTGGGGAATTGCTAGCAAGAAGAGAGACCCATATTCAAATTACAATATCATACTTTACCATGGCACAGAATGACCGAAGGACTGAATGAGTGAATGACACATTTATCCTGTGAAATTAAAAAAGAGCATCCTGGGTGTGTCCTACAATGTCCCTACTCAGACAGGTGGAACCTGAAAGCTTATTGACCTGAATAGTCAAGCTTCAATACTGAAGGCCATTATATCAATGAGTTATCACAAAAAAGAATTCAGACGCTAATGATGCTGTCGTTTAACAACGACACTTTATATACAGGCTACCTAATCGGTAATTAGTAGAAAACAACTTTTGCAATCGTGTTCATTAAAATTCAATGTAAACATGGACCATAACATTGATATGAGCAGTAGAAGCAATATTTCATAACGGTCTTACTTTTGACTTCAATTGTCTGCTGCACCACAGGATCAGTCAGGAACACACATTCATACTTTCCACCAGAACTGTGGGTGATCTTGTCCAAACTATGGAAAGAAAAATTAGTTTAAGACATGAGATTAGACACAATGTTTATTTTTTTAGTTAGATTAATAGCATCAGATGTGTTTTTCTCTTCAGATCAACCATCCTAGCATACAGCAACTAGTGACTGGATCGAATTCTGCTAAAGCTTCATAAATGACAGTGATGCTTGTTCCACTTGGCTCAGTTGAAACTCCACAATAGAAACACTGTTTATCCTCAAGTTGCTTGGAGTTAGAATAAAGCTGCTTGTCCATGCATTAAAGATTTCAATATTTCCCCCCTGGTAATCACAATCCCACTTTTGTTTGCTGCTGCCGTCCAGTACAGTCCTGTCTGCTCTTTCTAATGGGGAATTAAGGTCAGGGCGACTGAGCAAACTGCTACCGGCGCTTATAACCACTGCCAAGGCTACCGGAACAGCTCTGCACGGTCCATCTCTCTGCTGACCGTGACCAGTGAGTGGCTGAATGAGGCCTCTAGCTATGCTGCTAATGGAGGCGGCAGCACACGAAGGGAAAAAGGGAGACGAGGAGGCACGACAGAAAAGCAAAAAGCAACATACAAGTGACGGAAGATTGTAGGATAAATGACAAGATACAGCGATGCACTACAGTAACAAGGTCAGAACGTGACAGTGTCAGAGCAACGAACCAAAGACAGGACTTGTGTTTTTTTTCTTCCTGGCTGACAAGATGAATGTCACCACATCCATGACACCATATAATTCAACCAAGATATACAAGTATAAAGACAATCACAGTTGAAGTGTGGGCAGCATGGTTCAATCCCTTAAAAGGCTAATAACTGAATTGCACAGTTGTCCGAACCATAAATAGACAACTCCTCCTGCTCTAAAAACTAGTGGGACACAGCATTGGAACACATTCAGATTCAAGACATACAATACAATCAGCAATCCTCTGTTGATAGTATAAATGTACCACAGGAAACATAGTTCAGGTCTGGATGTATGTGGCTACTCACCGAAGGCTTGTGTATGAACGGGCATCACTGGATTTGGAATCTTCAATGACTTTGCCATTGTGAATCCAGTGGGAGCCTTTGCTGGTCAGACTGGACTCTGTCAAATTGCAGCTGAGCACAGCAGAGGTCTGGTTGGTAACCTCAGAAGGGTCAGTAATGATGATTGGGGCTTAAGATAAACACAGAGTGGGAAAGAGCGTTATTAATCATTTTTACTAATTCACATTAACACATACTTTGCAACTAAAGACAGGAAACATTGCCCATTTATTCAACTGCCCTTTCGGCAAATAACCTGGAATTCTTACGTTTCCTGCCATGGGTTACAAACACAAGACAGTAGCTTTTACTTTGAATACCATTTTTCAGCTTAGTTTAGTTTGATTTACATTTTGTCCCATGACACTCAACAGTTGTCCTCATAAAACGTCAGATTTTGTCAGACTGAGATCGTAAGTGGGTATAGGCCTGCCATTCAGTAATATACATCACCTTAAACACAGCGATGAGATGACACTAAAACTATTGACATGTTTTCATGAAGGAGTTCTGAATATATAATATATCATTTTAGGGATGAAAGGGTTTTTAAATTCTGTTTAAAGTAACGTGGGAGAGCCATATGCGATATAATACTGTGAATCGCACATTGATTAGTGTTCATTTTAACGCCAACCCTCTGATGAATAGAGGAATAAAAAGGCAGGCAAAGTGGATGCTGTTTATTTTAAACAGCACTGAGTTATCGTCATTGTTAATCTTTATGGATTCATTTGGGTTAGGATCAGAACATTTTGTTGAGACAACTGTTGAGTATGCTGAAGCATATAATAGGCTAAAGAATTACATACAAAATCCTTGTTTTATTTTACCTTTCCAACAGTTTGTGAAAACAAACTCAAACCAAGAAAAATGTACAGGACAAATACACAAAAATTCCCACTAAGGTGGAAAGAGCTCTCCGAAATGGGGAGATCGTCCCACCAAAAGTAGAAGGGAGGAAAGAATAGGAGTTTAACGGGAAAACTAAGATACAATAGTCTACTGAAGAGGACATAAGAGGATAAGATCTTTTTCAAAAATACATGCAGAAGAAGCAGAAAAAGGGAGATGAGTTATTGGCAGTTTAACTGTCAATCACATGATATAATAGATGTAATAATGTAAAGATCCAATTCTTTCAACATGTCAAAAATAATACTGGACAACAAGGCAGAGTAGCTGAGTAGGTAGATCTTTAAAGACAATTAGTAACTATTTTATGTGCTTGCAGTTTAGTAAGGTATTAGCCAATGGAATGGTTAAATAGGGTTAATAAATAAAAAGTGTATTTTTAATGTTCCTGCAGGAGACACCTGCAGAGTTCCAACCTGATGACCAGTATTATACACAAAACACCAATCTTACAGGTACCTAAGCCTTGACACGGGGCATGACAAGGCAAAGGAGAAGAAATCACTTCTATATCAGGTAATCAAGGATTAGGGAGAAGCCAAGCCACGCTTAATGACCAGGTTTTGCTCTACTACAGGAACCTTGGGGCACTTGAGAAAAGGAGAAAGACAGTGTATACAAGGTGAAGCAGGGTGGGCAGGGGATTGGACCAGGAAGAATGGAAGTTGAGTGGAACGGGAGCTGAACGTCCAGGACTTCACTAATGAGGAGTAAACAGCCAAGCTAGTTTGACCAGGATCTCCTAAGCTTCCTCTGCCACTCACTTTCAATCACAATAATGTTTGCCTGCGAGCGGATCCACTTGATTTTTGGAGTCTTCCTCAGTTCATTGCGGTCAGGGTCGTTGGAAGCGCGGCACTCGTATGTGCCCGAATCGTCGAGGGTGAGGCTAGTGAGGTGGATGGTGCTCGTGGCATGTGCAATATATGTGGCATTTATTTGCACACGGTCATCCCGTGCCCCGTCAAACAGTTGGGTGAGCGTCTCATTGGGCTCTTCACCCTCTATAAACCACCACTGCACCTCAGGGATGGGGTTCCCTATAACCTCGCAATGCAGCTCTGCGCTGTCATTGATTAACTTCATCCGGGAGAGGGGAGACTTGATAAAGCCCGCTGAGTACCGTTTACAGTTAGCCCAGCAAACACAGATTGTAAGGGATTTTAGATGTGGTGGGTTTAAAGCAAGCCAGATGATTTCATGGATGGGTGATAAAAAGGCAGCAATGGAAGAAAGACAAGCAAATAGGAAAGAGAAAGAAAAATAGTTAATAAAACACAAATGAAATGAAAATATGAAAGCAGGCAAAGAGGAGATCAAAGCACCAAATCATTGCAGAAATGTTTCATTCCTGGCACTCTTACCCGTGTAGAAGAAAGTGGAAAAATGAAATATAAAAAGACAATTAGTGATAACCTCAGCTGACTTTAGCTTCCAATTAGTTATAAACATCAGCCAAGAAAGGATTTAATCTTACTCAACAGCACGTCATATAAACGACAATAAATCTTTAATTCAAGGAGGCTATGATATTAGGTTTCTGTTAAGATTGTTTAGAGAAGTGTTAATGATATTTCACTTTGGAGGGTCCAATCCGTCTTACTGCTAAAATTCTATCACTTGACGTTGAGTTGCCATCTGTGACCTAAAGAATCAATAATCAATGTCCTTGTGTTAGTTTAACTTACCAAAGTTCATATGGGCTTATCCTCTATTTAAATAGCACTGAATTCTGTACATGTTGGGGTAAAATCCCAACTACAAGCCTCAAACAATTAGAGAATAGTCAGCATGCAGTAGCATTCCCATGAAATATGCAATGAATGACACAAAATATGGGCAAAGCAAATGAGGATTAACTGAATGAGTTTACATCAAAAAATCAAATAAAAATCCATGAGAACATTAAGACATGCACATAGAGATGTAGAGATCATAGAGATTACGAATTTTGGGCTTGCATGTTCCCTGCTGAGCCAAGTGTCACCAAACAGTGGTAAAGGGTTACGCAACAACAAAGACACACGTATATGCCATCATTGGGAAGTGACATTAAAAACACTTGAAAAGAGCAGTTGTGCAACTGACGACATTACAAAGGCAGAAAAACACGAAATCAAAATATGTTCAAAACTATTGCAAAAAAAAAAAAAAGATATTTTGCCTTTCAAATGTGTATTCATGGACCGGGTGGACATTTTTACCTTTGTCAAACATTGCAGCGTTTCGGATATTTCGATTAATTGTGCAACCATAACTGTCAATCTGTTTACTAATTGGCACTAAATGACCTGAATAATGCTAATAAAAGAAGAACTGGGAATTAGTAAGGTTACCAAAAAGAGACAGAAGTTAATATTTTTGAGATACCAAGAGATTTGTACATTCTTGCAAAAAAAAAATTTGAAAGGAGCAAATAAACCCAAACTATGGGCACACCTGCTTTATCTTCATGCAAAGTCTACATTCATTTTTGCTATTTGGAAGGTAAATATTAACTGAAGTTTTTTTCCACTCTTTTGAAAAGACCAGGATAAAACCTGCATTCCTCAGGCAACATTCAAATTTCACATAACAAATACTGACATTTCCAGACGAAACTGGAAAAGCGAGTACAATGTCACGTCCTGTGCAGGAGAAAATGGTTGCCAGAGGTTCCAACTTCATGAACGAGGTGAAGTACAAAGATACAGACACATTGTTTAAAAGAGGCCTTTCAAGCGTCCGATTCAGCCTTACATTTGATCCTGGTCACTGCTTGGACACAAACAGCATCTCCAGAGGCAGCAAAAGCTCACAAAAATCCAATGAATGTGACCTGATCTAATAAGTCTTCGAGTTCGCATATGTTCACTACACCAAGCAAGGCGCCACTTTGTGTGATAACATCCTTAATCTGTGCTGGACTGGTTACAGATAACTTCCCCTTTAGCTCACACATACCCCAAAAACCCTGACTGACAATGCAACTGCTTAAGCCACAGGCGGCTTTTAGCATAATTTAAGTGAGAGCAGGTTACACGGCTGGAATCTCAAATGGCAGTCAATAACCAAATGAGTTCTCATTGAACACAATTTCCACAATGACCGGGATGTCAAGAACTGAACATATGCTTGGGAAAAGGGTGTTTTACCTGCTTTTTCCAGACATGGTATTCTTTCCTGTCCTTTAAACCTACTTTTCTTGCCAAAGTTAAACTAAAGATATTGAAACTCTAGAGACATCTAATTTTAATACTGATTGTCTGCAAAATAACGTGAAAAAAAACCTGATTACAATTGATTGTGCTAACATCAGTGTTAATTTCCCATTGGTGCATCCGTCTCAATTCAAGACGTTAAAAAACAATATATTAGCCTGAATACAACAACTGAATCTTCAACCTAAATTGTATGTGTTGTATAATGTGCGGACAGTAAAGCTCAGATATAACTTCAGAACGATTTATAATTGGACGAAAAAAAGCAGTGACGTTATTCAGCAGCTATTGTTCTGCTTTTCTGTCATCTGCCCAACATATTGCATCTGACACACAAACTGCGTGACACAACTCACTGAAACCACGTAAAGGACCATGTCAAATGTTATCAGATATTTATCAAGACATGTTAAATGGGTCGACATAACTGACCGGAAGCAAAAAACATTGTTATAGTTCATTTAAATTAGCAACCAGATTCGCAATATTAAAAAACTGGAAACACTTGTGACCGATGTGCGTCTTATTCATTGGGCCTAGTTACTGTTTCACTGGCCCAAACACAACCGATTAATCAGATCAAGACACAGCCTAATGTTATTGAACAGTGGGGGAGGTGAACCATCCTTCGAACGAGGGGCCCCGGTCCAACATCGCGTGGTGAAAGACTTACCGAAGAAATTGTTTTTGAAACATGGTCTAAATGGGTCAGTTAAAACGAGAGTTATTTTAACGTCGACTACGAATGGAAGGCGCCGTCACGTTAAGATGACACAGAAACAGGGAAGGTTACTGACACCATACGCTGTACATTAACTTTGCAGACCACATGACCGATTGCATCGGCACTCAAAACTCTTCCAGTAAAACAATGAAGGAACACACAGTTATTCGAAACACACCTATTCAATTGCAATGTTTTCAACTGTTAGTGCCTTTAGCTAACATTGCGAACAGGTTTCGACTACAAATTAGCAAACTATAACGCTAGCTATGACGCCTACTGTAAGATTAGCTAATATGTGGCTGTTTACTTTATGATAACAATAGATGCTGAAAAAGGGGGGGTGACATTGATAAAATAAAACGATCATAACGTTGAAAAACCAAAAACGTAAACATTATTATTGTCCGTAGTCAGTGCAAAGTCTACATCTTCAACCAACATGGCTGACAAAAAAATCTTACCTGTGGACGCATTGGCCTGCCAACTGCTCAACAGAAGGATACTGACAGCCCAAATGAATTTCATGGCTGGTAATCTAGTATGTACTAGACTGTCGAGTAAAAACGCTAGCTGACGTTTCGCCCGGCTGTATTTCCCCTCTCTTGTGAGCCTTCAGCGCGATGTACTGGATGAATGTTCCACACTGGAACCGACCGAGTTGCTCGTCCTCTACTTGCACCGCACGCACACGCCCTAATCAGCACGTACTTATGACGTACTATTAGAGGCGTGGCCACATCTAATGACATATTGGGTCGTCATCCTATATACTGATCATGTTTTACTGAATGTATGCAAGACCGTGGGGCTAGTTAAGGTGAAAAGGCTTAACATGTCAAGACAGTATTGGAAATAAAGTCAACAACTTGTCACTGTGTGTGGAAGCAAACACTCAACCATTAGGTGTAATGAACTAGATACACTCATTTAACTAGTTTGCGAAAATTCAATCATCCAGTGATCATGGTAATTCAACCTGACTTGGTTGCAGATACACCTCTCATGGACAAGGACTTATCAAACTATTTCCAAATTACAACTACAGATCAAATAGTTTAAATCATAGTTGATGTTGAAGTTCAAGCTATTCATGAAAGCCCTAAGTGACATCTCCTGAACATCCTGGCGCATTCATGTGACAATGTGTGAATTTGGTGTTGTGCCTTGTGTGCAAATGTGACAGACCTAGCTATTTTTAAAAAGCTTGTTTTTCTGTTACTAAAAGGCACGTTTCAACCCATTTAACAACTGTAATACTCTAATAACATGTCCTATATTACATTTAACCTGTTCTGAAATAGCTGTATAGGCTTTGAACGTCCATCAACAAAATGTTGCAGCTCCCCTTTTTCTATGTCAGGTCTGCAAAATAAAAGACTTTTTAACCGTTTGTCATAAGAAATGTGTTCCATGTGGTCCATTTAGTCTGTTTTATATCCCCATAATTTTCCTTTATGGACAAATGGGTCTGGGTTCTTGTGGGTTAATTTTAGGTTACTAACCCTGAAAGTATTATCTAGATATCCCTCATCAATTTGATGAAGCTCTAGTAAAGGTATTGGAAAGAATGGTAGTAACCCCCCAAATCTAGATATACTATGCAGAAGAGAATAAGTATGTAAAGCGCAACCAACGTTTTGGAAATACATTCACAGTCACAATATTAATAAGAACAGCATGGCTCATTTCATTGGGTGGTTGAAAGGGCACTAAAACTTAAAAAATATCAATCAACGATTTCATATTGTAAAGTCAAACTCAAAAGGTACAAGACAAGTGTATACATTTGTATTTGACCTAACTATTATGTTGATAACAATCCCCTTAGATGAAAACCCTTTGAACCTAAACCCCTGCTGAGGAGAGCGATACAACAGAGGAAATACACCAACAAGGTGAAACAATCCGAGGAAGCAGAATGCAAGTAGCCCCATTGAAGGATTTAACACAGAACATGTTGAGTATGTGCATGCCTTTGGACCAGCCCTTTCTTTTGAAAGTACAAAATGTTATTGAAAACCTTTTCAGCATTGAAATAGTTTCCTGTCGTGTTTATTGATGATGTTATTGTTCACTCTGTAATGCTTGGTTGTTCTGTGAGCCTTCAAGATGTAAGACTTTAAGTCTCTGACAAGTCTCTGAAACACAGAGCAGTACAGGTCATTCCATTCCTATTAACCCTCCTGTTGTCTTCGGGGTCAAAATGACCCGCCACTGTGTTAAAAACCCCTATACACAGAATATGAGGACAACAGGAGGGTTAACCAAAACAATCTTTACTAGTTTCTTTATTTTATGTTAGGAAAACTGTCATCTTTTGCTCAGCGACTGCATATTTGTCAGACCAGTGAATAGTTTGGACTTCCAACCACACAATCAGAACTTAAGAGACTTTGCACCAGTTGTGGTCTAGTTGCAAATTTGACACAGTTTTCATCGTCACTGTAAGTTTACGACTGAGTTCCATTTGATCTCCGAATGCTTTATTATGTCCATTTCATGACTGCTGTTGCTGAACTTTAATTCAGGATTAGCCCTTCAAAGAATAAACACAGTGAGAATCATTCGCATGTTCTTTGAGTGAAACCACCCAAACATCTTTATTTTTCAAATCAGTTCATTTTTGTACAATATCATACTGCAAATCAATAACTTTATCAACTGACAACCTTAGAAAATATTTAATTTAACTTTAGGTTAAAATGCACTGAAATGTTCCTAAGTATGATGCGGAAAGCTGATCATCATTTTCGGTTTGCAGATCAAATACAAAATCCTTTTATGTGTAATAAAGAAATTATTCACCTCATTTTTCATTAGTCATACTGCAATAAAACTGCAAGTGGATATTGGTTATTAAATAATTGTAATTTTTTCTTTGAGAATCAAAAAAGGGACCAAATGTAATATCCTTCTAAACCATGAAGAAAATTAAGTGCAAACTTAAACAGTGCACTACAGAGCACGGTAGATCATTTTATCTAAGATATGAACGCTACTTATAAAAAACTAAAAAATGGTTCATTTCTTTTTGCTTTTCTCATTGGCAAACGTGGACCATTTCAAATCCCAGACCTTCCCTTTGGATTTTGTTGTCTTCTATTCCTGTATGAGGTGATTCAGACGGATAAGGTCTCTAAAAGATTCCATGCCTCGCCACGTTTTCCCGACAGAAGCTGCGTTCCAGGCCTCCACGCTTCCTTTGTTCAGGTTCCTGATGGAGGTGGGAGCAGCAGGACTGGCAGAAATACATGAGCTTCATGTATCACTTACCATTGAATCGGGCTTGAGTGCTCCGTGCGAGATGCAGTCAGGTCACTGTGGCAGGGAGAGACTTGAGGTCACCGCTCTAAAGTACAGCAGCCGAGGAGCTCCAGGCGGCTCATACGATGAGAAGGATAAATGCTCTTCTATGAGTTATCAGTGGAATTATCATTGCTGGTCGAACTTGAGGATTGAGGGGTAGAGGAAGATGACGAGGATGAGGATGAGGAAGAGGATGAGGTAAAGTTCATGCCAGATAGTTCTGGGGGGTTGGTTGCGGTGTTCTGTCCACTCAAGCTTTTCCTGCACACTGGACAAGTGTCATGCTGGAGAAAGAAAGTGGTAAAAACATACATGCATAAGCTGTTGGACAAGATGCTGAATATGTTTGGTAAAAAATGCATAAGATAAGCAGAAATCTAATACCTGTTCCAGCCAGGGTACTATGCAATCATTGTGGAACATGTGATTGCATGGGAGCTGCCTCACAGTTTCTCCAACACTGTAATCTTCTTTACACACTGGACATTCCAGTCCTGAAGCTGAAAGAAACACCAAGTAATAACGTTAAAGATAATACATTGCAGTAGGTAGGTAGGTAGGTAGATACTTTATTTATCCCAAGGGAAATTCAAGTAGGGTATCTCAACTGGTTTTGGGAGATTGTTTTTTTTCTTCACCAGTAGTAAAATAGCATTATGAACTATTAATGTTATTTTGAAAAGCAAAGCCCA
>CAAKHC010019149.1:11648-105289 GCA_901007825.1 Macroramphosus scolopax | reverse complement strand
ATGGAGATTTGGTGTTTAAGTCCCGACTGGGTCATAACAACACCTTGGTGGTCTATTCCTGTTGAGCCACACTTCATATCTGGTATATGAAGAAGTCTGATTAGAAAACCTTTTTCTGAATCTTCTGACAGGAGTGCTTTGGTGTCCTCTAAGCATAGACAAGGTCACAGAATCAAATGAGACAGTATTTTATGTCGTGGATGTCAATCATCCTGCACTTTAACTCCTCTGTGGAAGTGTGTGGCTATGCAAATTCCTTTAAATTAATACAAAATTGAATATCATGTAATAAAACTAATATTATAATTTAGGGTTTACAGCGATCATATCGTCTTCTGAAATGATAATTGACATTAATCCTTAACTATGATAGATGGATGTTTAAAAATGATGCCAGGAAATCCAAACCCACCATACTGGACAGATTTTCTAATTTTCTTAAATTCACAAATCACGTTGTTCAAATTGTCCATAGACAGTCTTTAAATCCACTGTGCAGTATCACTGTCCATCTAATATTTTTTTCTAATCCTGCATTTGATCCTCACCCCAGAGCAACAAATAAACTCAATAATCAAGAACTTGGATATTATTTTCTTCCTGAGACTTCTTTCTTACTGATCACTGTGAGGTTGGTGCTCAGGAGCTGAGAGGCAAATGAATAACACCAGTGTTTTTTACGGATACTTTTACACAGTGATAATGGTAGAAATAATGGAGGTAATCACACAATGCTCATCGGCACAACATAGCCTTTAACACGGTCGTGTCAGTAGGGGGAGCACCTATCATCAGCATGCCTCTGTGTGCCCCCTGACCAGAGGAATGGGTTATTGGAAGTGCACAAAGACCACCCTCACGCTTCATTAAGTAAGACTCACGACCATATCTGACAGTTTAATTAGCTGTCTTTAAATCACTTTTATGAAATTCAAAATTTTATGGCCCCATTTTTGTTTCAAACTTAAAGTATGATTTAATAGTCTTAAGTTGCATGCGTTTCCTCACATCACCCCCCGTTAATATGAAAGGACATTATAAAGAGAGTTATCAATACATCTGCACATAATATCACATCTGGATGCAAAAAAAATAAATAGGAAAGATCAGATCAACCACAAAAGACTTACACTTATTTAATGTTTTGTGTCTACATTTCTATATTTAAAAAGGAGGTTTCAATAAGACTACCTTAATGGTTGAGGCTACATGCATACACTTACCTGAAATTGAAAATAATGCACTTCATAATATAACATTTAACGAATAGTATTTTGTTAGATTTCCTTTCAAATACACAGCAAAGGAACTTAACATGAAATATTTTGTCTAATTTTCCTGGCGAGAATAGACTTAGTGCCATTAATAATTAGTTGATGTCGATAATGTATTTTATTTCCTTCTCTGCCTCTAATTGTGTAATCCGTGTGCTCCAACATCAGCACGATTCAAAGTAGGCTTGGCTAAATTCCCTGAACTCCACTGATTTATACATCATCTCATTCCCCCGTTTTTTTCAGACGCTATTGATCAACCCCGGGCTTTACGTCAGTATTGATAACTTTGCCAAAGCAAAATCAAGTACAATTGTCCAGTTCATGTTGGGGACGGAGGCACGCATACAGTTGCTCTTTACTTTTTCAGACACCCGGGCAGTTCGCCAAAAAACGTCTACTTTTTTCCTTCTTACTTGCACCAAACATGTTGGTCGCCTTCATGTCAAACATATCGGCGGACTGGTGTGTTAAGTGTGTTCGTTACTATTTCTCAAAAGTGCGAGCGGTGATCGCAAACGTGGTTTAACGAGGGGGAATCCAGCCCACATATTTATTGCAGCCGCTGAAAAAAATCTCTTCAATATCCCCCAAGATGGCCGCCGATGTAGGATCGATGTTTCAATATTGGAAGAAATTTGATCTACGGCGGCTTCAGGTTAGTGCTATTCTCACCCTTCTCGGCTTATTTTTCCAGCTGTATGTCTTGTTATTATACTCTGCTCTGTGTTATCTCTTTTGGGTGACTGTAAGGCGAAAGCTGGCGGTGTTTGCATTGATAGTTATTAGAAATTGATCCCCCTTCTGCCTTTGTTCAGTTCAATCATTGATCAGCGGTGGAGCGACCGCGGAGCAGCACAGCCTCCGTTAGCCACACCGATCTGGGATCAGCACCGCGGACAGCACTGGTGTTTACATGCGTTTTTACTCTTTATTCCCGGCGACATGCACCGCCGTACTTACATGTAGGGAAACTTTTAATGCGCCCCGGGTCGCAGTTTCTTGGACGTAGACTGTAACTTTTCCAGCCAGCTTAATGTTTTATGCGGTTTGTGTCGACGGCCGTTGCGTTGCTGCTGCATCTCTCAGTAGGCTAATTTACAGTTTAATTCCTGTCATCTTATGTTTCTGCTCTTCAGCATGCGGGGAAGTTTTAATTGTGAATGTGAAAGTTTATTTTGAGTACATGTGTCATTCTCTTCAAACATTTATGGAACTATTTCCACATAGGAAGGTCCGCCGGCTCGGATAATGTAACATACAAGCCGTATATTGTCAGGACATTAGCTTTGAGGAGGACCGCTGGGTCGCTGGCACACATGGTTCGAACTGCTAGCGTGGGGAATGTGGCAGGTGAGCAGTTTGCTCGTGTGTTACAGTCCCGTTAAATAGCATGTCAAGTCCGTAGCCTGTTAGCTGAACCACTGAGGGGAAAGTTGAATTCATAACCCACAGCGCGGACGGGATATAGACGCTTGTATTCCTGAAAGAAGCCGTTGGAATAAGGTCGAGAGAGCTAAACGCTGTTTTCAGTGTCAACCCCCTCCTCTCCTCTCCCCTGAAGCCGCATAGGGCTGCTCGGCCGGGGGTCTGTGTAATTGTATTCCCCGCTAATGTTTGTAAATCAGCCTCGGCCGGCGCAAGGGCACCGTCTCTGCCGGTTGAATGATGTTCTGTAACATGAGAAATGACAGGAGCATGACAGTCCGGCTGCCTCGGACGAGCCTACCGAGGGGGAGAAATCAGATCTGCTGGCGCTCGGTTGTCTTGTGTCGGTCGAGGGTTATTCCGGCTCCCAGCCGCTGGACCTCTGTCATCCAGGCTGGGAGCAGAGGGGCGAGCCACCTATTGTTGTTGCGGCTTCATGGAGCGTCCCCTCTTCGGGCTCTCATCCGGATTCACCCCGGCTCTATAGGACTGAAACATTTATGATATATGTATATGCAAGATTGTTCATCAAATGGTACAGAGTTTCCTTGTAGCTTAATGTGAACTGCCCCTTAAGGATGGCCAAGCCATTAGCCGAGTCACCAGCAGTGATGTGGTCATATTTAAGAGAATGGGGTTGGCTCCAGGCAGTGATCCTAATAAGATAAGCAGCCATGAACACAGACAAAAAAATGCATGCAGAAAAGTGTTGGTTCGTGCTCGTGTTCCCTTGAATGACCTTATCCTCATGAAAAATGTATCCCGCTGATACCACTTGCTATAAAGTAGTCATACCTGAATGCATTGCAGAAGCATTGACGTCTCCTTATAAAATGGATAAATAATTCCCCTCATGAGAAATCTGTGTTATAGGTGAATTAAACTTATAAAGATGGTTATCTTAACTGCAAAAGCAGTGTGACATAAATAAGGTAAAGCAATTTAGTCGCTCACCTGGACGTGTGCTACGATTTGCAGAAACACACATGTATTACTCAACATAGTTTCAGCTGTTAAATAGTACAATATCAAATGTATGTATATAATACAACTGATACATATCGATGCAGCAATGAGTGTTGCACAGTGTTGGAATTATCCACTGATGTTTCACATATGAGTTATAGCAAATTACACACGTGGATGGATGTGTTAAACGTGGAGGCTTCTTATGAAAAACAGTTTGATTTTTTCACAGACACCTTTAAGGTTTCACAGTGGCAGCACAGATTTGAGCCTGTTGTCGTATTGACAGCAACTCTAGTAAATATTATAACAACATGCCTGCAGCTTAAATGTGACATCCTCAGCCACATGTGTCAGAAATTAATTAAATTGCTTGCCTCTCATTCAGTCATGGTTGGATCCAGTTTCTGGAAGTGTAAAATCATTACAACTGATCCCCCGTCTAGAACAGTATACCTGGTTTATCTGACAGGTAAGAGCTATTTATTAAACAGTTAACACCGGAACATTTATTTTCCCATCACAAGTCATGATATGAGCAAACTGAGTGTGCAGTTTTTGTGCAGTAGATTTGTACCTCTGAGTTGTACAGGATGAATAATTCACCTGCAGGCTGATGAAAAGAGGGCAGGGAAAGTGTAAAGCGCTGAGGTGGAGTGACCTTGGTTCCTGCTGGCTGCAGGTCGTCCGGCCGTTGCTGTGGTAATCATTCACACCAGCCAGATGGCATTTCCGTGGGCGAGCATGAAAAGGACGGGTCAGGGTCTGTCCTGCCAGGCCCCAAACAATTCTGGGCCAATTCAGTACCTGGAGAGAGAGCGTTCAGCTTGTAGTAAGACTTTACAGAGACGGGGTGATCAGAAGGTGTGGCCGAACCAGGTGGAAATTCACTTTGAATGTTTTGGTGTGTTAGTTCAAGTTCACATTTATAATTAGTTTACCACTCATATTATTATTACCTTGAATTGCCCTTTAGGTGCTCAGATACACAAGGGTGTCATGAAAGCAGGCCATAAAGACTTGTACTTGATTTTACTTGAGAAAACTTGGGCTCTGTGCTTGTGCTACTGGTTACTTTAATCCATCTCTCTGTTGTTTTTAGTGATGTTGCAATGCTGCGCTCATAGGGCGAAATAATGCCCTGCTGATTTGTTACCATTTCTTCGCCTTGTTTCCGCTGTCTGTTCCATGAATTTAAGAGGCAGTGGGGTTTTAGATCAGGAACAAAAGCTTGTGATTGTACTACATTTAGCATGACTCAGTTGCTCTGGTGTCAGCTCTAATCCACACACAGAGACAACAGTATTGCCAAACAGTGAAATTGCTTTGCAGCCTGTGAGCCTGGCTGCCTCCGCTGCCAGCCTGCTCTGTGTGCTGTTTGCCAGTAGCTTCCCCTCCCACCCACATACAGTCTCACGCACACACCAACCTTGCAATCTCAAATTGGCTGTGAAAATCGGTCTGTCTCCTTTTCATTCATGCTTTAATATATTTGTTTGCTGATATTGTTAATGTCAAATGCATCAGTATAATCTCATTGTAGTGGAGAGTAAGTACGTCCAGAGCGCCTCAGATCCTGTATTACTAATCATAATGACTGTATCATTTCATTTAAATGATGTGATAGATATAAACTGCTTCAAAGTTGGCCTCCACTGTGGGTAGTATATGTGCTCATTATATCATCTTTCAAGACTAGTCTTGTGTTGGCAGGTCTTTCAAATCTTCGGCAGATTAAGCACTGTGTTTAAATGTAATAGCTGCCCCATCATCATAATCAGCACTGGTTGAGTCTTGCACGTCTTCTTCCTATAAACATTCCTTTACATGCTTTCATTATTACCACTTCTGTGAATCGATGGGTGGTGCATGTCTGTCACGGTCTCGCATCCTTCAGGTTGCCCCTCTTTTCCTTTGACAGTAACAACAAAGAAAATAAGAAAGAGCGGAGCTTTTACAGAACTATCTGGGGCAAATTGAGATGTGAAATCCAGGAGCCATAACCTCGGTACATAAAACGCAGGGAACATTAGAGAGCAAGAGGAGTGAAACAGACTTCAGCATTAAGCTGTTTAACCTCTCTGTGTAGCATTAGTGGTAGAGACTTCAAAGCAGATGCTTCAGCTTTGGAAGCAGAATGACAAATGGGTTTAGAGACAGCTACGGTGAACATTCTCACAGGAAGACTAGGCCTGTCATTAATGTCAGCTTAATCACTTTGACCTTCCTTCAACTAGATTTCCATACCTCTCCAATCATGTTGCCTTGCTTGTCCTCCTGTTTGCAGCCTGCTGTATATGCTGCTGTTTGATAAGCGCGGGTGGAATGATGTTACTGTCTCTATCAGCTATTGTGCACTTGAAATGTCCTGAAAGCTATAGTTGCTTCCCACATATAACAAGGAAACATATTTTGTAATACTCCCTATAGATTTATGCAGCCACACAGATGGTTTTATTAATCTGGATTTTGTTTTTTTTTCCTCCAACCCAATACATTGGAGGTAGATGCAGATTTGTTTCCCAGCATTGAAACACATTTTAAGAATCACCTGCATTATGTCTCTGTTGAAACAACGAGTCAGACAATATCAAGATGATAACCACAACCATGCTACAATATGCCCAGCCCACGACTCTCATACACACTGTTCATTGCATTGCTTTCCTATGACTCAGACGTTTCCGTCATTCAGAGAGAGAATTTGATGTAAAAAGTGTTATTAAAGAAACATGGTGGATGGGAGGCAATATTCTTCTATCAACACCTTTACAGTTTATATTTATATCACAGGTAACGCAGGATTTCTTCTTCCCTCACCAGCTGGAATTCTGCTCAGCATTAGTTCATTCAGGTCTTCCCCTGCTGGCCAGAAGCTGTATTACAGCAGTACTACTGAATAAAGCCATTTAAGATAATAAGATAATAAGAGCCATTTCTCTAATAAAAGATACCTTTCTTTGATGTGTAAATCCTGCTGTTTTTTAGTTAATGCCTGCATTAGGAAGATTTCCCCTATGTGGTAGTTGCCAAGAAGAATTCCTACCTTTCACTAAGTTTGCATTTTCAATACTATTAACATATTAAATTTGATGCACTGTTTATTCATGTCGTCGGATGACGCACTGCAGGATCGTAATACGTATGACAGTTCTGGATCAGAGCTGGAAAAGCCACAGACCTCTCTGTGAACATTCTCATTTGAACTAAATTGCTGATAAAAACATTTGACGGTACGTTCTGCAGATAATTCAAAGCAGAGAAACACTGTTTCTGAAAGGAGATGAAATTCCTCACATCACCGTTGTATTGTGACGGTGAGTGAAGCCCACATAAATAGCGCCAAATCTGCATTACTAAATCCCCCAATCAATTAATGAAATGTGTTTTAATTTATTTATTTGCTAATTTGCATAAACTGCCCCTTAAACAAGAGTAGCTGACTTTTCTTGACTTGTCTTGTGGACATGCTTATGACTTCATAGTATTGATCATTAGTTGTAATAATTATTAATAGTGCTAATAATTTGATCTCTTTGATGTTCTGCTCTACAGAAGTGTGAACCTGTCTCCTTTTAACGGGCTTGCTCTTTAAGTGTCTTCTTTCATGCGAAAAAAACATTACCTCGGATTTTTCAGCAGGAGTTCAACCTTCACAGCAAGAAATGCCTGATTTTTCATATCAGTATGTTCTGCTGCCTCTAGGTGCAATTGGTTTGCAGGAGTAAATAATCAGCTTTAACAAAACTTCAGGGACACATTAGTCAGCTGGAGGACGGCTCCATTGCGGTAGGGCAGCCTCTTCTTCCCTCACAGTGAGGCAGGCGGGAGCGTCAGGACGGGAGAGGTAATGGCTCATCAGCATGGGTATAAAGCTGTGTACTCTCTCCCTGCTGACAGCCAGTCCCCTGCCCAGCAAGTCCATATTGAGCAGTGATTCTCCACCACAGCCTTTTCTTTATTTGTTTTGGCTGTCCAACGCCAATGCAGACATATTGAGCACCAGTCCTTTCTTGTTCATTTCAACGGGTGTATTGCATCCTTCACGACCCCCACCTTTTTCTAAACCTTTTCTCCCCAAAATATGCAAGTGCCAAGCTTTGTACCGTGTGTGTTATGATGTTGCTTGTCATGTAGCGTGGGTTCGTGTGGTGTGATGGGTGCTTCTGGGCCTGGCACACTCATGAGATCAATGCTTCACTAACCTTCTCCAGGTTGTCTTTTGGGATCTCGACTGCTCTCATTATATGCTAGTGCTCACAGTGTGTTTACCAGAAAGGAGGAATAACAGTCGTCTGCATGACACCCATTTGTAAGAACCATTTGTCCTCATTTAAGTGGGAAGAGAGAGGAACTTGGAAAGACTGCCTCTTGGTGGTCTTTTAAGTATCCACCTGCATTGGTTATTACTAAGCAGATATGCTTTTATTTATCACAATAATATGTAGGGTGTGTTGTAGCAAAGCCTGTTGTTTTAGCCAGTCTGGTCTATGTGCAGCTGCTACCCCCACATAGTTAATTACTCTCTTATTCATCCCAAACAGTACAAGGGGACAGAATAAACCCTAGCGATGCACTCTCACTGCGTCCACCAGGAAGGTGTAGACTGGGACCCTAAAGTGAGCAAGTGACTTCCAGAGGTACAGTTTATCATTTTTAATGGAGAGGAACAGGAAGTGGAGATGTGAAGCAGGGCTCTGTGATATATATGCCGCCTCAGTCGGGGGAGGAAAGAGCAAGTCTATCTCCCTGTCCACACCTCTGGTTGTCCGTCGCCCCCACTCGAATCACAGCCCTTCTGCAGTCTCGGCTCCTCTTCAACACCACCAAAATACACCTGCACTTTGTCTGAGCCTTTCCAGGGAAATAAAAAGAAAAGAGAGGTTTTGCCTACCTAGCCTTAAGATTTTGGAGAAAATATGACCCTCTTCATTTCTTATGCATTATTAACAGCAGCAATTAACCCACACAGGCTAATTGCTATAATGTATGAGGTTCAGTGTCATCCCAAATAAGCCTGCATCTATCTACTGCCTCCTGCCTCAGTTTATCTGGTTGTGTTGTTTCCCAAAAAGCCCAATGATGTCATGCTTCCATTGTCACCTGTTCATTTACTTTGGGAGTGGAGGGCATCGGGGTATTGATTTAGGGTTTGCAACTGTTTTAAGAGCTCTGCGGTGTGTAATTTCGGCCTTGAGGCTATTCTGTCTTTTCGTTCAGTCAAGTTCTTTCCAAACCTTGTAATCTTAATTAATTATGCAATGTTTGATCACAACAGGGTCACTATTTTTGTATTTAAATGTGGTCATAGACCCCCTCCCCCCCCAATATCCCCAGTTAAGGGAAAAAAAGCATGACTGTTGAGCTATTTTGCATCTTTATGCAAACAGGGAGAAAAGAACAAAGAACTGAATTGAGACTCCTTTTTCAATTTCCCTTGTTAGCCTCCTGCTGCATTCCCCCTATAGTTTTTTTCCAGATGAATTTTATGATATTTTCTACCCTCCCCTCTCCATCTTTCCCTTTTTCTCGCTCCCTCACTCCTCGGCAGTTTTCCCCAGACAGGTTCCACAGTGTTTTAGAGGGGATGGATTTAATTGCTCTGTGGGGATTGGTTGGCTGTGCCGGGCTCGGCTGTTTAATTAGTGTACCCTGCCGGGATTGGTTTAATGCTTCATGATCTTGAAATTGTCTGATTGTTCAGCCCTCTGGGGAATCTCCCTGCCTACGTAGGCCAGCAGGTTTAGCTAAACATTGCTCCAGGCTTCTGCTGTATGTGGCATGGGGAAGAGTACGTCTAAGTAACTGAAATTTGGTTGTTTGGGGAGGTTCGACTTGCGTGACAAACCTGGGGACAAGCACGTGAAGAAGTCAGTATTTTTGGTTCTCTTGAGATGATCAGATTATAATGTTTAATCCCAGTTTGATGTCGTATGGAAATTATCCAATTGACTATTAATGCAGTTCCAATATTTGGACTGTGTTACAATGTTATGATATGCAAACATATGATTTTTGCTGCAGCCAGGCAAAATAATTTGCTCTGCATGTGGTTTTCTGCTTGGCCCACACATTTCTCACATTTCCACTTGGGTGTCTGAATGACTGTTTTGTGTTTCTGAAAAAGCTCCTCTTGCTGTATGTTCTCGTTGACTTGTTTTTGATTCGGAAGAATCTGCCATTATGAGGCCTCTAGGATGGATCTCTGAATTATGTGCTTGGTCACCTTGAGTGAAGGGAACTGTGGAGATTACATTTGTGTGAAAGGGTGTGGGGCGTGTCTGTGTCCCCTCAGTAGCCTTCCCTAGGATGCCCTTGGTTTCGTTCAATCATGGCAGCGATGTTGACCTCAACAGTAAATGTGCTTGGCATCAGATCCCAAATAAGGAAAGAGTGCGTGTAGTGGCGGTGCAGCCCAATACAGATAGCACCTATTGAAGGCTAAAATCATTTCGCTTCATCAGACTTATTGAGCCCACTCACTCAAAGAAGTCAACCTTGAAGTACATAAATCTCCAGTGGATGAGAAAACCTTCCTTCCTCTGCTTGTCTGCCTGGACTTTATAATGTTTGTCCTCATGGTGAATGATTACTGAGTGTTCCGGTGCAACTGTGATTACTTTTTTTCTGAGCGTTCTCTATTAGGAATCCTCCAGGTAGGTGGCATCCAGATCACGCATAATGCTTTTGTTGACTGGATCATCTGTGCTACACCCAGGGGGTCATTTTTTATCTTATGCTTGTGTTTCCTATTGTGTTTACATCCTCAGAGACGCTGAGCCGATGCACATGATCACCAAGGTGATCAAACACATGGCAACTGAGCTGCTCCCAAATGAGTCCCACCCTGAGCTCCATCCCCTTTCTCTCTGGGGGAGATGCCCTGATTACTGAGTGACTTTGTGCTGGAGTTGAGGGCCCTCTCCAGCTGTTGGGATTGTTGTTTGTGCAATGATGATAAGGGGTTGTGAGTAATCAATGATGGGTTTTGTAGAAAATCTTTTAATACCACTATTATGAACGTTGTTCAGCCATGTTGTAATTTTGTGATAAATGTGACTCCACTTCTATTTCCTTGAGCATTGAACAATAGGTGGACTCCAGAATATAACTCGTCTGGTCATATCAGTGGCTTTGGAGAGTTTGTTTTTTTGTTTAGAACCTCAGGTCAATTGCATCATGGCCAAAGTCAACAATGTTGGCACTTCATAAAGCCTGAAGACCTAATATTGCAGTGCTGGTTCTCCTACAATGAAAAAATTATTATTGCGTCCCATCAACATCCCCCACGGCCTATTGGGCAGAGTTGTGTGTCCAGCGTCAGTCTAGACGTGCGGCATCATTAACCTGCTGCGACCTCAACCCCTGATGAATTGGCGCTCACATCCCCTGCAGCCTAGCGTTAGCAGCCCTCCTCCCGTCCTCTGGGAACTAGGGCTCCTGTGCAACGGCCATTATAGCCACTAGCCTCTACTGGCAGGCATTAATAGGCCAAGTGGCCAGAGCCACTCTCAGACTGCTGAATAATTCAGACCGTCTGGGCTGTGTCTAGTCCCGGGGCGCAGGGGGATGTGAACTTGGGAGCAGGGTGCAGGAGGCTGCACGGAGGTCCAGGGGTTAATAACAGGTCTGTCTCTCTGTGTCAGTAGCTGTTCAATCCCCACAACCCCCAACAATGCGCCCAACCCCTCCCCACGTATAAAAGAATCCTATCAGTTGATTAGATTTTTCAAAATGGATCAATTTTTAATCAGCGGAGCATCTGACTATGGTCAATACCATTGTCGCTGGGAAGACAGTTGCTGGACAGCCGTCTTTATTTACAGGAATGTTTGTTTTTTACTGTATGCAGATAGAGAGGCAAGAAACAGCCAGCTCAGAGCACTGCACCACTGCAGTCTCGGGCCTGTCAAGGCAGGGGTATAACCTCTTCATGCATGTCTGCAACAACATCAACACCACCAAGGCCGCAGCAAATTCAGCGCTGGAAGATCATTGGTGTATAATTATTCACATCAGAGCAGAAAGATGGCTTAGTCTACTGTCTTTTCCTGTCTGAAACTGGCGCTGTCCAAAGAGACTTGTATTACCTTTTTGCATTCATATAAGAAGTAGGTAGGAGTAAGGAGGCAACAAGCTGTTGTACTGCCATCTCACACGCTCTTAAGAACTGCCTTAAGGAAACATGAGCGGCTTGAAGAACCTGCTCACAGTGAACAATGTTTTCAGTCCTTAGTTTACAGGTGACGTTTTGTTAAATATTTTCAGTCACTATTGGGCAACATTGAGGAACCCTAGAAACCGTAACATGTCACATTGTGTTTATCTGGTGGTTTTCACAACAGTGTTTATAACAGTGCAGTAGTAATAGAATCTCTTTCCTTTCTGATACATGTATTTAAATGTATTCTTTGTATGTTCATACATATAATATACAATTACTTAAACAGTGTCCTTTTTTAAACAGTAACATCTTTCAGTAAGCAAGGTCAAATGGTGCAATATGGTGTGAAATCAATAAGGTTCTGTCCTGATGGGGTTCAATCATTCATCAAAGTCAAATAAGGATCAATGCTATTTCAAAACAAAACGTATTAGTTAAATTAAAAATATCATGCCAGGCTACTACAAATATTTTCATGTCGCCCGCAGCCCGATAACAGGCTAAAGAGAGAGAATAGTCCTGACAGTAAGGTGAGGTTGTAGATGATCGAAGCTGCCACATCAATGTGTTTGTGACGGTGTTGTCAAAAGTCAAAACTGACTGCACCACTCACAATGATATTTCTGTGTTATAACTTCATAATGTGTGTCTGCAGATAGTTTATAAAAACCATTGTCACTGTACCAGTTGACACTGGTTCTCAGTAGCATGCTGTATCTCAGTATTATCACATACGGACACAATTGCATCAGATACTATGATGTCGTGTTTGGATCATGGATGATCAATTTGGCTGACCTGCAATGACCTATTGACATAATGATGTAACAGTAACATATTGACGTATTGCTGTGCTGTTATATTGGCATATTGACATATTGACCATATCGGGACATAATGAGATATCAGCATGTAGACCGAAGCACGTAATAATGATACCTGGACTGGTAGGTATTCCCACTCACCCATACTTATGTTCATACTATGGTGACATTAGCAAGGCATGCTAGCTGGTATCTATATAAAGATGCTGTTGCATTGATGCATAGTAGCCACGTCGACATGTCCTGACAGAAAGGCTGCTTACTGCATCTGCAAGGACGTATTCAGCTTTGCTGCGATGTTATCACATTTAGGAACTGATGAGCTGTCAAATGATGAGTGTGAAGACAAGCGAACCCAAACGAACAAAATCAGCTGGCAGGCAGGTAGAGAAGAAATTATTTATTAAAACTAAAACTCTGATTAACTAAAAAAAATTACCAACAAGGAGACAAAGCTTGTTACATTGGGGAAACAAAAGCCAGACTGAGCTCGACAAGACAATAGAAAGGATCTGACTGATACAGACACAGAACACAGGACGACAACACAAACTGAACTAATCAGACAACAAGACAAAGGTGCTAGAACATGAGGAGAGGCAGGAGCCAGTTGGCTGAGAGGACGAACACAACTGATTAACAGACAAGACACACGTGAAAGCAATAACAAACAGGAAGCCAAAGAAGATGAGACACACAGGGGGGGTACATTTAAAAATGCATCCGAAAGGAGCTGATACAGCTTCAAAAACAGCTTAGAAAGATCAATAATCAGTCCAGACAGAACTGTGACATAAGCAGAACTGGAATTAATAATTCTTACTGGTACATGGTACTTTGCATTTTGGATTTGGTTCCACTTTGGATGAGTAGCGGATCACATCCCTTCTGCCCTCCCCTCACCTCCCCATTTCCAAGCGTGTACGAGAACCTACGGAGGACTTCAGGATAAATTAACATCCAAAAAGAGGAAACTTCAGGGTCAGTCTTTATGAATGTCTGTGACATTCACAAAGGCCACATCAGTTTTTTTAATTTCCTGTCCTGATTTTGTTTTGATTTTTCGTGTTTGTTTCTTTGATAAAGAGGATTCTTGCTCCCTTGATTTTTCTTTTACTAAATAATAATCATGATGCTCCATTTGTCAAAATTTGGGTTCTCAAACTTCTCACAACAGAAAATGATAAGCTGACAGCGACCAGGTATTCAACTTCTCTCTTCTTCTTTGTTTTCCAACCAGTGTAACTGCACAATTTCAAGCAGGCACTTTGTAAATGTAGAAACTCAAACTGAAGAAAATGAGAAAGTTGTTTGTCTGTTTTAATATGACGGACTCTGCGAACAGACCTGCTCCTTATGTAGCTATGAAGTTCTTACTGTAAGCTTACGAAAACACTGTTCTTATACACTGACAATGTAATAATAAATATTAGATTCCATGTCTTCCCCCTAAATCCAAACCCAATGATCCTTTAATATTTTGATGCTCTAGTTTTTGACTGAAAATGGATGAGACACTGTGAAAAACAAAAAGATAAATTGGATGGAGTAACTACTAAGGCAGCCGTTTGCAGAGTTCAGATTTGACAAAAACCCTGTTCTCCATCTAATCTTCCCTCTTATACATCAAACTTATGCAAAAAAAAAAAAGCAATCCTTCCACTAAGGAGGTTTTATTTCTTGCTCACTAATGAAAATGTTTTGAATCTCTTTCATATGGCGCCTGTGGTGTTGTTTTCCATCTTTGCTCTGATTATAGAACTGTATAAACTAGGAGCGGTTCTGAATTCTTAGCTGATTGCAAGCCTGTAGCCATGCACCTTCCTTGCTTTCCTCTCCAGACCTCTTTCTCCTGATAGCCTCCTTTTTCAGGTACAGAGACATGCAGTGCACTTTATATGCAGTTGTGCTGAATAGGTGCTGATGTATGTTGAAAACAGTTTCGCAGGTGCCTTGTCAAAATGTGCAGTGGATAGGCAGAAGCACAATTCTGTTTAATATGCCATCAATCAGCCAGTGGATTCTCATTTGTACATACAGTATTATAAGCTCTCTGTTCCCCCGACTGTCATGACACTGCTGGTGTTTAGCTGCTCTCATGTCCTCCAACAGCATGTCCCTGTTGTCTGTTTGTCTGTTTAATATGCAAAGGCGGTCATTCAGGGAGTCATTCTGGACCAGTGTAAACCAATCGGCAACAATGATTAGCTGGCACTGCAGAGGAAGTGTCCATCATTGTGTTAGTGCATTTGGAGACCATCACTCCTCCCTCAGGTCATGTTGCTGCTGCTCTCTCAGCCTCGCGGAAGACGCACTCCGAAAAACACCCAAACATCAGCGAGCGTAGATACACTGTAAGTTGAGTTACTTAATGGGATATTTTGCATGCTTAATTGCAAGTATGGATTGAAGGTCCATTAAAAGACATCAGTGTCTTGGAGTCTAGCATGCAGTTTGAATATACTTGAGATGGATTGATCCATTGAGTTCTTGGCTTTCCTTCTGAAAGAGGTAATTAGAAACAAAGAGTGTAATACCACTTTAAAGACGATTTGAGAACCAAGAAATAAAACATTATTAGTATCCAGACAGCCCTGCAACTGATTCCGGACCATGTTGTTTGTTCAATGTATGCAAGCATGTTTCAGAGTGGCACCGCAGATGTCCTGTGGGAAATATCAGCCTTATTTATTGGAGCCTTTTTAGCCCCAGCTCAATAGCAGCAGTCTGATGGCCGGGGTACAGAGGGACTATTTGGCAGAGGAGGAGAAGGAGGAGGAGCTGGACCTGGCGTCAGCCCCACTGACAAGCTCTTATTTACCGTCCAGATCTATGACTCATTTTATGTACCTAATCGTAAAGCACTGAGATTTATTGAAGGTAACGGTACAGTGGGGAATACCCCAGGAGACTGGCAGATTCAGCCCCCACCCAACCCGGGGCCTAAGGTTCACTGTACTTGGCCCTGCATGTCGAACACCTTCTGGGAAGAGGGGAGGTTTGAGCCCAGATGAAGAAGTTCATATTTCTGCCAGATATAGACAGCTGATAGCTCATCTAATAAAGAGAAGGGCCATAAAATTGGATAGGCTAATGGATGACTCTGTAAGGATTAATAGCAGCTTATTGGTCAGGTGCAGTGACCTATTGGAGAGCTAACAATGCACTGGACGAGGGAGGTCGCAGCACAACGGTAGATCACCAAGCCAATAAGCAGCAGTGGGGGCTGGGATATTATGACAAACTTATAATTATAATGTTTTGATACCTACCTATTCCCATATGTTTTGGTTTACCAGATCCTGCTTTGTAAAGTTCTGTTGGATTTTGTTTGTCTATAAATAATATATTTATAACTTCAGGGAGAAAAACAATCTAAAGGTTGACATCCTCACTTACCATCATTTTTGCTCATGTCTGCCACTCCAGAAATGGCAAAGGGGAAAGTAAAAACAAGAAGGTATTGTAATGCTGCCTTTGTTCTGACAGGAGCGCTTTCAGAGCCTGTTTTCTATTCCTGCCTGAAATTAAAATTAAACTTTCATTGTTGTGCATGCTGTTTAATCCAATAATGATCTGATGTAACAAACTGCCGTAATATCTCTCAGCATACTTAATCGTAACGGACTTAGCCCTGTCACTTTATATTAACCTCTGCTGCAACAGGAGAAGGGCTTCACTAATCTGCCATTGTTGGGTTTGGCAGTCTGTAGCTAGTGCAAAACAGATTTGGCAGTCAGTGTGAAAGTAAAGGCTTTATAATGACAGCAGGGCTTCTCTGCTATTTGAGCTAATAATGTCAAAATCTAATAATGCTGTGGTCCACGGAATTAGAGGGGAGGTGAATGGGTGGGAATTGTGGTGCTGCTGGAAAAGGATTTTGGAGGGGCTGGGTGGAGGCATCCCACCTCCTCTCATTATGTCACTCATTTTTTTTGGACCACAAATTGGCAAACAATTTAATCCCTAATGACCTTTAGTTTCTCTGCATGCTTGTGCGTGCATGCGCCCACACAGTAGCTTCTATTGTGCTCTATTAAAATGTGTAATAGAGAGTGTGAAATTGTAGAAGCATTGTATTAGCCGGATGTAAGGTTTGGCAGGAAGCATTTGATCAAGGGATTTAAAGAGTTTCAGCCAACAAACTGACCTCACACCGCTCAGCATCTGCAGAGTCATCGAAAACACTTGACTTTCGTGTCCCCCCCCCTGAACGCAGCCTTGTAACTTAAAACAAATAGCTGATTGGTCGCTCGCTCTCCCTCCCTTCATCCCCTAAACCGCGGATGAGGTTTCAGCCTGGGAGGTATAATAGCAGTTATTTCTCATGTGCTATGCCATTTTGTCAGTTTGACTGTTCCACTTATTCAGTGTTTTTTGACTTGCTGAGCTTGAGGGGATGTGAGTGCCATTTCGCACCCAGATCTGAGTTGTGTTGATTGAATTAGACAAAGTCGGAAGATGATTAAGAACCGCAAGGCGCTGCAAAACTGTCTGCTTCCAAACTGGTGAAAATGAGACGCTGCCACATCAATGAGCGAGCTGGCTCTGCTTGATGTCAGTGGTGGGTTATATCAGTTGACACCCTTACCTCCTAGTGCTGGAGCCAGTTTCCTGCTTTCCCTTTAATGTTTCTCCAGATATGATTAATCACAAGCCGTAAAACCGTTGCGTCTGACAGTGCACCACGTTTGCACAGCTTTGTTTGTTTCTTTCACGGTCGTAATATGATCCTCAGCTGCCAAGTGTAGTTTATGGCATAAACACAACCCCAAAGAGGTGTGTCTGGGAGTCAAGAGGAATCTTAACTTGGCCCTCGACATCTTGCATCCAATGTGATTCAGCCACGTCTGCGAGCATTTCTGCAAATCTGTTTGAGTATTTCCAGCTTGCTTCCCGTTTAGAAAGTCTCAGTCTTAATCACAGTTAAAATTAGAGTCAGATCTGTCCCGAACATGTTTTAATCCCTTCCCATTACTCCACGATGAACAAACACAACTTCCGAACATGAAATACATTGCAGCAACTTTTTCCGGTTGGTTTGTTTTGGGAAGCCTGATTTTCCCCAGAAAGTCATTCATGAAATAGGAGGAGGGCTCAGACAGTTGGCTCCGTCTGATAATGTGCCTTCAGCTCATGTGCATTCAGGCACCCGTCAACCTTCCTCTTTCTATTTCACCCATTTTATACTTCACCGTATTTAATGGATGTTGGTCACGTTAGTGCTTCTCTTCCTTTTCCAGTGCTGGATAGGTAATGTAGCTGTGAGGTTAATGTTGGGGATCGTAGCTTAGGCGCAATAAAATCAACATGGTGAGACCTAGAGAGCTACGTTTATGGTAGCGCCTAGCTGTTTGTCTGCCATCCTGTTTGTGCAGGGCCAGAATTTGAAACAGGCCTGGGATTGTTCGTGGCCCCCCAAAGGGGCTGGACTGTAAGCTAGGAGGGTGGGAGCGCAGTGGAACATAGGGTGTCAAAGGCTAATTTTCAAAGCCACTGACGTGCGCTCATCTCTCACTGTGAAGTGGCAAGCGTGGCAAGTGGCTTGCACGTTGTCATGGATACTAAAGCATGGGACCCCAGAGATGGGGAGCGGGGGACGAATGGCTGCCCTGTCTATAGGATTCCTGTCAGGTCTGGCCTGATAGATGGCGTTGACGGATCATTTGTCATACTGTAATTGTTCTCAGCAAACATAGAATACCCACTAGTATAAACAGTAGTGTGCCACTGGGCTAATAAAGCGGGAAAATGGAAAGGGATTCACTGATCCACTGCCTCTTTCACTTAAAGAGACAATGGCTCTGTTGTCCAGGCAAGGCAGTCTGATTAGAGCTGTGAAGGCTGAGAAAAAGCCCGGCCGAGAGAATAAAACAAGGCAATCATAAAGCAAACGGCACTCACTTCTCTGTATCGATGTGGCTAGGTGGGGGTGAAGTCTGTGAGAAGTGTTGACAGCTGAGGGAACAACAGGAGTAGGTCTAGGAGTGATTCGTTTTCTCCCCCCTCTCTATTTAGCCAGTGAAACGGTGAGGGAGAGTGCTTGTCCAAGATAACAAATACAGCACAAGTGCAGATGCATAGCTGCGACTAGGAGTTCTGTCTGCCTGGCTCTGAGATAGCCGAGCGCCTGAGCTGAGTACAAATGACTCTGGGTACAAAGGTAGTATTTGTTCACCCTTGTTTTGGTATGGGCCCTGTATCTTTGCTGTTATTGGGATTGACCTAGTGCCATCTCCGTGTTTGCAATACTCTCGTCACCCCGGCTTTGTCAGTGAATAGGTGCATTCACACGTGCGTGACTGTGGAGGTACGTACAGAACATGACCTGGGATTTCTCCTGTGACCTGGAATTAGCTTAGCTCCACTTTCATTAGTTGTGATTGTGTGTAAACCCACAGAAATACTCTCGGAGTTACAATGTAACAGTGAAGCCAGAGTGCCGGGGCGTCAGCTGGACTCAGCACAATACAGAGTTTAACATCAGTCATCCAAACCTGGATGATTATGACTTTTTCAAATTAGATCAAGCTTCTCTTGTGCCCACATGCATTTGCTCACTTTACCCTGCGATCATTCTCTCTCTTACCGCCGCTCTGAAGTCCAGTTGTAAGTGTTTTTATGCAGGAGGTGGATGTAAGGTGCATCAAATTAAGTTGTGTGTTTGTGTGAGAGGCCTGTTTCCCGCCGCCTGCCGATGTTGTGTGTTGGAGTGAGCGTCCCTGGCACTCCTCCTCACGGATCACTTCACCCCTATGACTGTACCTTGACACTCTGTGACGCCTGGAACACTTTAGGCTGACCCGGCTGCTCTCCTCCCGCCTGACGGACAGATTAAAGGACCATTAAGCATAATTACTGTTTCAGTTGGAGAGGCCAACTTGTCCTTAGAAATGGTTACAAATTGCTGCACCTCTGCCCTTTGAATGGCTCTTAAATTCTGAATTTCATTACATTAGTCTACTTCCTTACAATCAACTAGTTTGGGCTTTGAAAAACAAAAACATGGTGGTTTGGTGATGAGAATTAGAAAAGCAAATGGTGATAAATGGAGAGAAGAATTCAAATTGGCATAAGAAAATTATTTTTATAGTTATCTTTGCATGTTGTGTTTCCTCTTTCCTGAATGAGCGTCTCTAAGCCAATCAAAGTGAGTCTGATGGCTGTGGAGAGGACTGTGACAGGTAGTTGATGTGATCTGGAGTGGTGCAGTGTGAGTGTGTGGTCTGCTGCGCTGTCTTTCTGATTATGTAAAATGTGGTGAGGTGGTGTAATACTGGCTTGGCTGTTGCAGTGGTTTGCCAGCTCCAGAGGGCCTGTTGCCAGCTTTACATGAGAATATGCAGCAATGCAATGTAATGCTCTCCTCTCTATATCCATAAGAAAACCCACACAGCTGCCCTGGGGAAACTGGTCGATACCATCAACCCAGCTGGAGGCCCAGGCGGCAGACAGACTTTCCCATTTTTACATCAACACTGATGTTTATTATGAGATCTCCCTTTACTGTAACCTGCCCCTCATGCGCCCATTCTCTTCCTCATTTGGCCAATTATTACACCCATGGTGAGAACAAACAGTTTCCCTACTTAATAATTCACATCACTTTCATCTGATACTCAGTTACCATGGGCAATTTAGTAGTTGAATAATTTTGTGAAAAATTCATTTATTATCGCTGTGCGTTATGAGTCTGGAGAGATGGAGAATGGAGTGGTGGAGGATTTTAAATTGCGTCTGCGGAGCGAGGGATCCAAGGGTAGGTAATGTGTTCTAATGTTCTCAGCCATATGCATTGTTTTCAGGGCTCATCGGTTTTACATCGATTCCCACTGAAGTGTTTAATTGCATCATGAATATGATCTAATTCTGTCCTTTTCACTGAAACTGGAGCACTCTCTGCAAATGATGTACAGCCTTGACAGCACCACACCAGGATGTATTTTATATGGAATGTAAATTATAGTGTTAAATTAGCCCAGAAAGATAACTAGCTGGCACAGGGGAATGGACTCAACAGTTTAATTTAGTGTCAAAAGGCCGTGAAGGGATAAATCACCTCTCTCTCCCCTTGCTACTATGCCATATTAGGCTTTAATCATTCTCCTTTTCTTGTAATATCACTTGTTTCTCTCTGCTGCCTAAGGAGTTCGTGAGAAGTACACTGCAATTCTTGCAGCATCAGTTGACTGCTTATGAATGCTTCAATTTGAGCATATCGAAGACAATGCTTGCCACTTTTTCTTTCACAGGTCTTCCCTTTTTTGAAAAACACACAATTGAACTTCACCTGGAGATCCAAAACGGTACTTGAAGATCTGCAAATCATTTTCTTACCAGCAGCAGCGGCAGCGTCTTATTTCAAGTCAACTCTGAGAAAAGGACAAAAGTGGGTGAAGAAGTGCAAGGCTTTATTGCGAAGGCTGCTTGGTGGCTTATTCATGAAACAGATGAAATCCATTGGGCAGCCTTTGGTTTACAAGAAGGATCTCTCCCTCTTTCCTGTCCTCAAGGCTTGAGTGTTTGCCTGAGTGGCCTCACCATTATCTGGACCCAATGAGACACTGTGTCTGGGAGAAGCCCTCTTACAGCCTGTTCTATCCAGCACGATTGTGTCCTTGTCAACTGCCAGAAGAAGATGTGGGTTTTTAATGTGAGAACACGGTTGGCTTTGTGTTCCCATAGTCCCTGACATTCAGTTTAACTTTCTTCTCATTCTACTTGTTGGGATGGTTCGATGGTTGCAAGGCTGGCAGAGCTTCAGTAGACATATGAAACGCACAGGTGGACAAAATACCTGTGCGGCTTCATGCACATCATACCTGGCTGGTAATAGTTGGACCCACTTAGATATCTGAAGCCAACCACTCCTTCCTCCTGTAGTTCCTCTCACTGTACTACTGATTTTGACAACCCTCCGGAGAAAAAGGCTCTTAAATTATCGAGGGCTCTAGTTGTTTTCCTTGTTGTTTTCATCTCCTAGAAGGGGGTAGGTGGGCTTTAGGGAGGAATTGGTATGATAAATGAGCTATGGGAGGTCTGCTGAGGCCTTTTTTTTTTTTCGTAGGGGGGGGTTCAGTCAGTCGAGAATTGCTGTGTTGGGCGTTTGAGGCAGCTGTGTGAAGTCATTTTCCGGGAGTGCAAGCGGGAGAGAGGTGCGGATTAGGCAGCGCCTCTGAGCCGGAACAAGTCTGTCTGGGAAGGGATGAAGGCTGCAAACCATAGATCTAATTCCCGCTCACGCTGCTAGACAGCAGAGACGCACACACACAGCCAGTGTGAATTAGGCCCATTTGCTCCCCTCTGTCTGAAGCAAGTGAACATAGGCGCAGACAGGGAGAAGTTGACAGACTCCTCGCATCCTACCCCTTTTCTTGACTCCCAGAGCTGTTTCCAGCCCACCTACAAAAGATGTCTCCCGCTTGCACTCGTACTTCCATTGTTTTTTGTGCTGCAGGTCTTTATTAGTGCTGACATTAACATGAACACAGAGCAAAAACAGGTTCCCATGTAATCCTGGGAGGGGAAAAAGGGCATTCCACTGGCTGTGCAGAAAATATTTGCACCTGTGGCCCCATTGATTGCGTGCTGGGAACACCGGTGCTCTGAAGTTCATGTCTTTTTAATGTGTGTAATGCTTTGCCTCGGGTCATGTGATGCCCTGAGGTGAAGGAAAGTTCATGAGGCAGCGACAGGCTAGCTAATTTGCCGACCTCCTTCTCCACCCATACCGTACGAACGCAGTCTCTCCCGTTTCTGCTTCCACATGCACCAATCCGAACTCCGTGCCACCTTGTCAGCACACAAAAATCTGACCCCAGAGCCATGCAGTACAAGACTGAGATCAATGTGACTGACCCAGATACACTGTCCCCCTGCCACTGTGTGATTTGCCACTGTTTGCTTGTGGGTCAAACACAGTTTTGGAGAGGCAGGGGGGGAAGTTCAGACCTGAATTAACCTCTGAAGGCTTTCCATCATGTAACAAGTGATATCATTGGGCCTGGAGGCTCCAAGGAAGTTTCATCTAATATGTAAATTGTGTGTCTGGTTTTCTCCTCAATTCTAATACTGTTATAACACTTATATTATACATGAATGGCTTTAGTTTTAAAGCTCTGTTACTTTGAAGAAAAGATGGAGATGTTGTTGTACGGGCCCCCTGCGCTCTCCCTGTTGTGCTTGTCTCTCCCATCACAGCCCTCTGCACCCTCCGTGCCCAGTAATGAGTTGTATTACATGCTCTGTGGTGGGCATGTCTTCTGTTAGGAGGCTGTGTTCAATCTTTGTACTGTGAATGGAGGGGAAGTCTCTTTGTGTGTCTTTGAGAGGCACTGAATTGAAACGGTGTGCAGCGAGTGAAGCTGATGAGGAAAGTGAGTCCTGAGAGGAACATGTGGATGCCTGGCAGGCAGGGAAACACTTGTATGTTTTTGTGCACTTGTGCGTAGACATGTATCTGAGAGTATGTCTGTGAGTGCTCACAGTGTTCACTGCAGATGGGCTGGTTTTCAAGGAAAGGCGCCACCGAGCTTGATGTGAGTTGAATTAGTTTTAGTTTTTCCGTTTACTTATCCCACATTTTCAATTGGCCTGCCAAGAGCTAGCTCGTATTACATGAATGAAAATTTAGTTCGGTCAGCTCATTCATCACTTGAGTCTCTCATTGTGACCCTGTATAAGGTCTGGCGAGGGGCACAGCTATGGGCTAAATGATTTTATGAGGCAGCATCATGGGACTCAGGTCTTATTCCTTTTCGTAGGAATGCATTTTCTACTTAGATGGCAGCAAACTGAATTTGCACTTAAAACATATTCTGTAATCTTCTGTTATTTTACATACAAATTGCATCCTGGGCGATGCATTCATCATTGCTCATATCCAGCCCACTCTTAAATGAAAAATGTATCTGAGATGAATAATGGATCCCTCTATAGTATAATTTTGTGTTTCTTGAATATAGTCGAGTGAGTCCCTCCTCTGCCTTATCCTCTAAATTTCCCCCCCGTGCTTTGATGAAGTTTTAGAGGAGATAGATATGAAGAAAAATCACTAATGTACTGTGGTTATTGTTTACCTGAGAATCTGTTATAATGTCAGGGCTCTTCGACACACGTAATATGGGGAAAGCACAAAACAGGACACTGTCATTGGGAATCAAGTTGTAGACACTTCAGGACACTCACTTCCATATTTGATAACCTTGTAATATATATCATATATAATGTGTGGAGCAGTCGGTCAGGAGATGATAGGGTTGTTCAGCTAGCTTGCACATATTATGTTGGTGCACCGGCAGTGTTGTGGGGTTCTTCTGGGGGCCACGGGCACTGAGCCTTGTGTGAAGCCCGGAGAATTGAGGTTGAGTAGCTGAACCCTCTGTCTTTCTCTCTAATTACATGTTAAGGCCTGAGGAGATTGGGGAGAACGGTAAAGCCCCCACAGATAGTATGGCCTCCCCCCCCAGTCTGTAACACAGCAGGGTCTGAGGGTATGAAGCAGAACCAGGTCTGGTGGGGCTGTAATCCCACTGCAGACTTTCTCCCTGGCGAGCACCGGTGTTCTTGTCTCTGCACGGCAGCTCTGCAGTCTGCCTCACATTCCAACCTGCCGCTGGGGGAGAAGCACGCCCAGGCTCTGGCAGCCCACTCTGTTGTGCTCTACTTGCTCCTGACGGTTTTTGTCGTCCCCAAAGTTTCCCAGCTTGTCCTGGGAGACACGCTGACACCGAGTTACAGATGGGAGGCATTGGACCGAAGAAGCTGGTGTCACAATGTGGATTGGAATTCACAGTTGGGATGAAATATAAAACAAATATGTCATTATACATATGTTTTCCACAGTTTGCTCAACCAGCTGTCTCCTTGCTGAGTCCCCCCCTTGCTCCCTCGTGCCTTCAAATATAAACCCGGCCGGGGTTGACTGATAATAATCTATTATTTGTCCAATTGTCTCCCATTTTCCTCTGAGTGGGTCCAGTTACTTATGAACATTATCTGTATGGCTGTCATCTCCTTCTGACTGATCACTCATCTCTGTATCTCGGGTTTTTAATGTTCCTACTTGTTCTGATGATGTGAGGTAACACTATCAAAGACGAGCGCGGAACATCATTCATTACAAATAAAGAAGGCAGAATTATTCCCAGTCAGTTAAGTGTCCTCTGGTTCCTTTGCAAGTTTAATCTGCAGAAATCTATAAAAGGCTGCATGTTGGGTTGGGGAGTCAACAGCAGCAGTGTTTGATGGGTAAACGGACAACCAAATGGATGATGTGGGGGGCATTCATCTTTCTTTAGGTAAATTGGGCCGCTAGGTCCCAACTAATTGATTGATTGCTTGACTTGCTGATACAATCAAAGCCTGGCCTGATTTATGGCGATAAATCGATTGATTAATACTGTTTTCTGCAATGGGCTTGGTCAGTGATGGTGGTGAGAAGAGATGTGGGGGGGTGGGGGGGGGGGAGTCACACATCTGTCTTGATGCCATCAGCCTTGTTGGTTTAGTGCGGTAATAAGAAAGGCCTGGATCTCCCAGCTGACATTTACAAAGAGCCGGCTGGCTATGAGCCGCTCCCCAGATTAACCTCCACTTGTTCTCATAAGCACCACTGATATTAAAAGATGAGGAGGAGCAGCAGCAGCCGGGGAAAAAATGAAGTGTGACTTTTTTCGGTTCACCGTTTGCATACATCATTAGGGGGGAACAACAAAAATCAATTGCACATTCCAGAGTAAATAAAAACAAATATCTTGAGCGGCGTAATGCGAGGGCCTCTTGTTGACTCTTTCCAGATTATATTTAGCCGGGTGTTTAAACGCTGATTTACAGCAAGATGGAGTCCATTCCCTCCACTCGCCTGCCTGTCTGCCTGCCTGTTCAGAATATGAAATGAAAGTTAAACACTGTGAATCTCCAGCATGGGGAGGAGGGTTCTGGACGCGTGGGCAGTGTAGCATCAAATGGATTGTGTTTCCTCCCGTGTAAACGCCTAATGTGCGCCGAGTGCTCTGACACAGATGAATGTAAGGAATTTGCTGTAAAGACTTAACGGCCCTTTTGAGAGACAAGGCTAGGAACTGGTAGAGTGGAACGTGCTCCATGCCCCCCTGAACACACGTCCACGCACGTGCATGTAGACACACCACTGCACAAGTGCTTACCCATGCACACATGTCAAGGCACAGAGCCCTCCAAGGAGAGCAGCTACATCACGGTGTTAGTGACGACTTGGACACCAGGGATACCTTTTATTTGCTTTGGGTCCGAAATGGCGGCCCCGATGGTGTGACGAGCACCATCTCACAAACCTGCTCCACACTGTGTGGACTGTTTTCCGACGATTCTCTTGACCAGGCTCATCAGTTGATAGACGACAGCAAACCTCTGCTGCAGAACAGGGCACATTATACAATGATTCATGTATAAACTGCCTTTTCAAGTAGCTGCTCCGATTCTGCGGCATTGGAACTCGTCTGCCAGATCTTCGAGCCTTTGTGACAGAACTCAAAGCTCTGAGCTGCTTGTTGTCAGCACCAGTTTTATTCCCACTCTCACCGCTCTATTTAGATTCATTTATTTTTGGTTCAAAAGCTGTAAAATAAAGCGCAGTAGAGAGAAGGAGGGTAAAGGACTGTTCCCTTGCTCAGACAGGTGGCCCCAGTTTTATGTCGCCGGGCCCCAGGGGCCCTGCTAACTGAGTCTGAGCGAGAGGAGGGACCTCTCTCAGCGCTACACAGGTGGTGTGAAACGCAGCCCTCTCTCCACACCTGAAATATTCAGATTCTTCCAGCGGCGGGGCTTTGATCTTGCTGCAATCGACAAGGGAAAACTGAGAGAGTAGGGGGGAGAAAACAACAAAAACAAGAGGAAGAGCAGCACACCTGAGAGCGAACAGATTGACATTTCTTAAGAGAGAATAAACAATCGCAGGTTAGCTGTGTTGCATTGCTCAGGCTCGTCGTTTCAGGTGAAAGTGGGCCATCGCGGTGATGGCTGCATCTACGGAGCCTTCCTCCTCTCCTACTAACTGACCTCAATGGTGAAGCTTCAGAGACAAGTCCCCCGCAGTGCACACTCTTTCACTTTGAAAGGAAACCAGAAAACAAACCTTGTCCCTACTTTTACCGTTGAAGTTCGCCGACATCTCCGCTCTCCTAATTTCGTATGCATCCCCTCAAGAAACTTTCCTTTTGGTGTTTTTTATGTGTAGAGCAGAAGCTACTTTCATCTTTTTTTCATGTCTGCAGTGGAACCTACCTGTGGGTCTTCCACATTTACATCTCCATTTCAGCTAATCATTTGTCCATCAGGTGTTCTCCCAGGTTTCAACCCGCCGGTCTGTTAATGAATCATACGACAGTAATTAGTCACCCTGCATGTAAACACACAATGACAATAGACACCCTGATCGTAACCGCAGAGTTTGAAAGAGCCGAACAATGCTCGGCCTTAATGATGATAAATATGGTGTTGTAATTGGCCTTAATTTGGAGCATTCAGTCATACATTGTAACTTGAAGTTTTCTAATTACAGGACATTCAAAGATATTCATTGGACTCTGAGCAGATAAAGGATTGTTTGAAAGGACTCTAATGAGATGTTTTCATGAGACATGTTGATAGCATTTTAAATAAGGAAATACATGGAATTTAGCCCTCCATGATCGTCTGATGATGTGTCACCAGGATACGGTCTAATGCCAATTTATTAGTACTTACACCTAGATGAAACTAATGCAGAACAAAGCGAGTGTTTTTAGTATTTTATTGAATCCTAATATTTCGTCTGTCCTAATCATGTCAATTTAAATATTTGGAACAACTCCCATTATAAACCCAACACAAGCTCTCCTGAAAGACTGTAAAATAAATCAACAGCTATTTCAAACAGATTCAATAAAAACTGGAAATTATAATCCTCCTGCATTAGCTTTACCTAGGGGTGTTCCTAAAATAATGGCAAGTAAGTATTAGTGAGCAGTAAGAAATGGTTGTGTGCATGTGTGTCCAAGTGTATATGCTGGAATTAAGGAGAGGAGTGTTGACAAGTAGGCTGTGCTCTGGTGCATCAGGCGCCAAAAACTCTCTAAATGAAGCAGGGTATGACGAATAATGGCTGACAACACCAGTCACACCTTTTGCTGATGGTTGTAACGCTCACATGCTTCTCCTTCCTTTTGTAAGATTTAGCATGCTGTTTGAAGACAGCCTGACGGACTGGGGATTAATTATTTTGGATGATTTATCAGACTTAACAGTCCCGAGTTAAGAGAGGTGTCAAAATGAAATGTGATTTTCCTGGCTGGTAAGTCCCCGCGATCTATATGCTACCTACATATTTCTGCACAGTGCAGGCAGTATTGCTGCTACACAGCGGACAGTTGCCGAATGTGCAAATCAACTCATAGTGCTGAGCTTCCCCATCTCGGGCCCTCGGACTCCCCAAGACAAGATTAATATTAGTGGTTGTGAGACTTTCTGTGGGTTTGCTATACAAAATTACATATTTTTTAAATATAATAGTTTTCCCTTTTAAAGCCCCTAGAACACTGAAATAAAATCATTTTAGAAGTATTCATATTAATTCACCTCTCTCCTATTGGAATATGAGGCTACAACCGTTAGCTTAGCCTAGCATAAAGACCATGACCAAATTGGCTAGCGTTGCTCTGTCTAAATGCCAAATAAATCCACGTACAAGCACGTGTAAATTGTCCTTATTAATACATTATATGTTGGCTAAAGTCAAGGCCATCTGTGTGGTTGCCTCTCAACCTCAGGACGGTGTCAGGACTACAGGAAGTCTCTGCCTGTTAATTAGTTAGCATCTGTGCTGCTGGCTGGATTTTTGACAGTTTTTTTTGTTCTGTTGGGCAGACCCGGACGAGCTTCTTCCCCATCTCTAGTCAATATGCTAAGCTATTCGCTAAGCTAAAAGTGCATTTCCCAAATGAGGTCACAAGAAAACAATCATTAAGAGTTCTTCCTCACCTGGAGGACCAGGTAAGGGCACTGCGGAGAGTCGTACAATGGCTACTTTAGAATTTAAACAAGTTTAATTTGTTTGTTTTTTTCCTGCAACTGGCAACATACCTGGCAACTGACCTCATCAAAGTTCTTGTGAATGAACCACAACTGTGTAGAACTCATAATAGACTAAAATGGTCCTAATTATATGCGGGTAGTGTTTAACTTAGGTGGTGTGGTGCAGCATGGCGCGCTAGCACAGTGGTTGGCACGGTTACTTCACAACAGGGAGGTCCGGGGTTTGTTCCCAGTTGTCTCCCCGTGTCTGTATTGGCGTCCATTGGGGGCTCTGGTTTCCTCCCAACAACCAAAGACGTGTATACAGTATGTTTGCAGTTAAATTGCTGGTTGCCAGGCACGAGACCGTGGCTGCCCACTCTTCCATAGGGAACGGATTCATAAATACCAATAATAATTTAGCTGTACTCTGCTCAATGACAGTACAGACTTTCTTTGAACAGCAGTGTGACGGCGGTGTTAATTGAAGCAGCTCCAGTCAAATGGAGGGAGAGTAAAAGGAACAGCGGTCGGAGGTAAACAGATGGAGGGAGATGCCAGGTGATAGCAGCCCCCCAGTGCTTCCCTGTCAGAGGCCGCGTGCTCAGCTCACGTTCCTAGTGCCAGGTCATGGAGGTCAGAGGCTCCTCCTCCCGTCTGGATGGTGCAGCGAACACACACACACACACAGACTGTTTGCCTGTTTTACCCTTAACTGATGAGCAGCCTCAGGAGGTCAGATAAGAGTTCATTTTGGATCTTTCGTATGGACAGCCGCCAATGTGCACTCTTCCCCGCAGAGCTTTATCCCCCCACCAAACCGCTCCCTCCTCCCACAGTGGCTGATGGGAGGGAGTGTTGGGGGGGCGGTTGCCTGTAATAATGTTCAGGCCAGACTAGACTGCAATGATTGGGGCCATTGATTGTGGTGAATTTGATTTATTGATCAGTCCCCCTTCTCAAATGTGGCGTCTGAGATGCGGGGTTAATCTAAGGGAGCTATGGACAATCTTTAGCCTGACATAGAATGGGAGGCGATAAGGAATATATGAAAGGAAACTACACTTATCTTAATCACCCACTGGTCCCTGCTCTGCCTTGCTGCAGCCTCGGCGTGCGGATGTCAGCGCCCATGTGTGTCTCTGCACAAGCATGTGTGCCTGTCCGCTTTTTTGTGCGAGACTTCATGTGTGGGTTTGTGTGTGTATTTGTGCTTTTTTGTCGGTGTGGTGGGGGTTGTGAAGCAGTACAGTCACCAGGCAGAACAGAGTGGATCTATAAATTGATGGAATTCAAAGCCTCCAGCATCGATTACCATTATAACAAACAGCAGCACACAGAATGTCTGATTATTTTTAGACAAAGATTCTGTGCTCTCAGCAGCAATTCTGCTGATGCTGTCACACTTTCAGACATCTGCCTATGATTGCAATTAGATGGGATACAAAAAGAAAAATAATACCCCATCTGCATTTTCCCCTCTCTCCTCCTCCCCTTTATTTTTTCCTCTTTAATTTGTGCTGTCCAAGCCCAGTGCACACAATAGTGATTTTGACTCAGTCTACCTCATTGCGGCACCTTGGTAGTTTTTCCCGCTTGTCAACATTTTCCACCGCGGTTTGTCTTTGTGAAAGGGCCAGAAAATAGCTTACCACTACAGATGTAATCAAGAGAAGCATAGTTTAATGAATCAATGTCAAATCCTCTCCAACACAATACATTAGTGAGCCCCGCATTTTTACCTAAAACACATGAACACATTGTTCCAGTTCATCGCCGAGCCAACTGCTTTGGATTTGATCATCACCCCGGACACAGAACGCCGTCATTTCGAGTGAAACTCAACATATGTGACTTCCAGCTTATGGCGTAATCCTCAGAGTTGTGTCTTTCTTGTACATTTTTAGCCACTAATGCACCTCCATTTGTCTTTTTTTGTTTTTCCTTCCATTTTTCTTTCTTTGTTTATCCCCAATACGCTATGAAGGGACCACTCCCTGCAGTTGTTGCTGCAACACACTCGCATGAACCTGAGCCCTCTTAATGCAATATGAATGGCTGCCTGTCAGATCATGTGAGGGCTCCACAACAAATGCTGATAGGGTCCATCTTCAGCCAGTGTCAGAAGGGCAGAGCCTACACTTGTAGGCCAAAGGACATGTGAGTCTTGACTTTACAGCTTTTTTCCTCTGGTGTTAATGCAGCTTTAGGTCCTTTAACTGACTGCCAGTAGCCTTCAGGCCTATCGTATTAAAGCCAATAAGCTTCTGGTTTCTTGGTTTTTGTTTTTGAGTCAGAAGTCACAGATACCTTTCTTCCCGCAGATTGATTTGAGCACACAAGGACCGATTCCACGCTCAGAATCCGTCTCTCCTGTCCCTCCAGCCCCAATGACAGCTCTGCTCTCCCCAGGGGAAACTCATCAATTATGGCTGGATGTTTGACTGGCAGAGGCTTAATGACAGGAGTTCTGTATTGACCCAACTGCCACACACTGAAAATTTGGTCCCAAACGCACCTTTTAAAACCTGTCAAATGATTACGGAGAAACTCTTCTTTGCACAGCAAGTAGAAATTAGTTTTGATCTTTTCTTTTCCGTGTTGCATAAATACGTAGATGTTTCTGACGTCTTGAAGAATGGAGTGCAACACAACCGAGGGAGATATGTGATGTTGACCAGGGATCTATAAAATGCCCTGGCTTTAGGTTGAAGTGGATCAAGTCTGATTCGGGGGCAGAGAAATAAATGTATCCTTTGTCTCAAGAGACAACATTGTTAAACAAAACATCTTGGAGTTCTTCCCACCATCAGTTTGAGCAACACAACCAAAGTAGAAAACTGTTCTGCTTCACTTCTCTGCTGAAAGTCAGATAGGTTTCATTTGATGGGCTGTTGCCCCGGCACCCCTCCCTCCTAATGGTCTACAGACCGTGGGGTGCTTCCAAAATAACCATGCTGTTATGATAGCACTATTTGGCTCGCATTCAGCTTGAGTCTTCACCACTCTCATCAGCTGAGCTGCAATATAAAGTGAACTCATCTCTCCAGTGTGGCCACTGAAGACCTAGGTGGACTTAGAAAATCACAACACTGTTATATCTTAAGTAGTTAAAATCCACTCAAAGTCACTTCTAGAGAAATTTTCTCTTGGCAAGATTAGTCGGTCTGGGGCCATTTGAATCTAGTGAAGGTTGGCTGGCTTCCGAAAGCCTACTCTCTAATCTCCAGGAAGGCTCATCCCAGATGGACTGTAGGGACTAACAGGAACTTATAAGGTCCTGTCGCCTGTACTGTCACGGTCTTTTCAGTGAGTGTACAGTTTGCCAGGAATTACAGAAAACGAAAAAATGTGTAAAACATTTAGATGCTTTCTACGATTAGAAGTCGATTTTGAAATAGGGGAGCAATGGAGTTAACAACTGTTATAACAACACAATAAATAAATGAATTGATTCTTTTAACAAGCGTTGTCTGAGTATCCGAGCCAGACAATTCTTGTTGTTCTGTGTTACGTAACGCTAACCTGACGCGCCAGACGGGTTGTGATACAGAACCCTCTGGGAAGTTAAGGAGGAGGCAATCTCAGATCATTCTGGGATCGGATTGGATGAACCGACTGTCTGTCACCATTTCACACGCGCTAACTTCAACCGGTTCGGGAGATCAGAGAAAACATCTTCTCCCTTGAGAAAAGCCTTCATTGCCATTCCAAGTTTTTTTTTGAATGAAGATGTAGTCCAGCTTTGATATAAATGATTCTTTTGCAGCGTCTCCGCTAATCGATGAAGTCGTTTTTTTCTTCCCAAGTGAACAGCCGCTTGTTGTTGTCGTCAAACCTAAACTAAACACAAGTACACAGCTTGAATCCGGGCTTGTTGATTCTCGATCTGGTGAATATCTGGCTGTCTTGCAAGGTCACAGTCGAGCTCCTCATCGTCCAAAAACTCCCAAAACACATTAACAACCAGACTGTTGCAGTGTCACTTATTACTGAACAGACACTGTAGATTATCTTAACTCATCCCACATAAATCATTCTGCTGCACCAAATATCTATTAACAGAGCAGCCGAAAATAGCTGCCAATAGTCTTCTCATGGAATCACCGTAAGAACAATGGAACAGCCTCATCCTTCCAATTCCACCTGTGTTTCCTTCACAAGCGACCACCAGCCTTACCTGGGTACTTTTAGATCTTACTAAACACAGTGGTGGCACATCAGAAAACTTTTTGTTCAGGACTACACTGAATACACTGTGGACGATGTTGTGCTGCTGGGGGGGTAGAAATTACTTTGCTTCATTAATTCGTTGTCGTCAGTCAAAATCGACCAAACACCAAATAAATGGCCACCATGTTTGTCCCCAGCACCCCTGGGTGATGTACGCTGGGTGCCCTGCAGGTGGACACATTTGCAGAGTTGTAAATGTAATCATAGGGACAATATGGAGTGTTATCTCACCTCACACTCTACACTTAGTCCTTTTTCTGCTGCTCCCTGACTCGTCAGTCCAGGGACTTGAACCAGCAGCCCTTCAATTAACTGGCTGCTCCTCTGACCGACCGACTGCCACTATCCCACGAGGCTGCTGAGGTTGAAGTTTCAGGCCCTCATTTTCCTTCTATTTTTTCTCGTGTGATGATTTATTAAATTGCCTTTAAGTAAGACTGCAGATTAATTAAAACGCAGTCAATTTAATTTCCCGGCGTCATATATAAATTCGCAGTGATAATTGAATCCCTCACTCCACTTTTTATACAAGTTACAAGAAAAGATCCTCATCAATTAGAATCACAGTCAAAATGAAGAGGAGGTGAATGTACAGTTGTCTGTTTCATCTCTCCTCAGTACAGGGGAGCAGAGCTTCAATCTGCTTTCCTTTTTTTTTTTCCCCCTTTGCTGAAAGAGCCGGGAATTGGATGACTGATCGATAATATCGGATTGGTGGATGGCATGCCATGCAGCCGAGTCCAGCATGAATGCAAGGTTCTGATGAAGGGCCTGCTATGCGGACAGGTTTGAATAGTGGATCAGACATGTTGCCTGGGTGGAGCTCTTATTTCCTATAACACAGACATGTAAACAGCCGATGTGCTGCGACATTAATGGAATAGCGATCAAGTCTGTTGTTGTAGCAAAAGGGTAATTTGGTTAAAGCTACGGAGGCTGCTTCCATGTATTGAAAATCTGTGAAGGATCAATATAAAGATCGGTGCAGGCGATGGGAGAGGGATTGAAAAGAGGCTGAAAATAGATCTGACCTGTGGTAATTACGACAGCAAGCGAAGCATCTGTATGTTTGAAATAGGTCTTGGCCGGCTTAAAAACAGACCTTCATTTCAGGAGGAAGCTCTATTTCTTTGTAAGGGTATTTGTCAGGTTATTGGGTTTCTGCACGTGACTCAACCCCCATCTCTCTCTCACTTTCTCTCTCGCTCTCTCTCCCCCTCCTTCTCCCCCTCACTGGCGCTCTATAGCCGTTGCAAGTGTATTGATTATTTGAAATACTGATTATCTAAAAGGCCTTCTGCTACTGTAGGCATTGGATTTATTTTGGCTTAATTATTTATGGGCCAGGGCTAGCTGTAAGTATTACTGCTGTGAGATCATGAAGTATTACATTGTTAATATTCAGCAGTGTATTTTTATTTATGTACTCTAAGCTTTACTGGACGAGCGTTGGCAGGCGCCCTGAACTTCCGTCTGTCTTCCTCTCACCGTTTCTCTGTCTTCTGTCTGTTTGCAGAGGGAGCTAAACTCTGTGGCGTCTGAGCTGGCGGGTCGACAAGAGGAGAGCGAACATTCCCATAAACATCTTGTAGAGCTGAGCAGGGAGTTCAAGAGAAATGTACCTGAGGTGAGTCTGCCCCCCCCTCCTCACATTCCCTCAACTCTATGCGTTGTTCTCCTCAGCTTCACTCCAGCAGTACTGTCTGTCTGCGTCACCGCCGCTGCTTGAGCCCCCGCAAACCTTTGTACAGGGAATTATTTATTTCTTTTGTAAAAAGCTGCATTAGTATATATTAACACAAGTCAGGGTAAGCCCACCCTCTCCTCCTCTTCCAGCAGCTCAGTTAATATTTAAATGCTGAGGTCTTGCAGGAATGTTAGCCTCTGGCTGAGTGTGATGAGAGGCCAAGGGGCTCATTTAGAAAAGGTAAGCACAACTTTGCTGCTTATTTCAACAAGTATTAATATATGAAGAAGTTATCCCGGTGTTATAATTGGCAGCTGATATCGACTTTATACAAATTTCTGTGATGTAATATAAACAGGTGTCGTTCCAAACCGGCGAGTTACAGGACTCTCACGGAACACAGTCTGACGAATGCTAATGAGGAGGAGGAATATGTTTTTGAAGACACATGCACGGGAGGAAATGAGTTTTCCTTTTAGTCAAAATATTTGACGCCGTTATGTTTCATGCTGACAGTGAAGCGATGGGCGAAAATGACGGGAGACGGCTCAGTTGATTGATTGACACTTAATATCGACTGTTTGATAATGTATTTATTGTTTAAGTATTTTTTAAGCCAAAATCTCAAAGACATCAGCTTCTCAAATATAACTACTGAATGTGAATTGAATCGTTTTCACTTCCCAAAAGTCTGTTTTGGACAAAATTAATCAAACATAAAACATCACCTGGGGCACCTGGGAGTTTTCATGGGCATGTTAAAACATGTTTTCTTGACAAGTAGAGAAATGGGTAAATTGGCGTTCTCTGCATTAAACAAATTGAACACTACCCTCTTCACCCCCCCTCCACCTGGTCAGCAGTTCATAATGATAATCCGCCATTAACACACAATACGAAACAATAACTGTGTTACAGTTTTCCTGTTGTACTCCTGCCTAGCATGACTCAGCACGGACAACTATATCGCATTAAATCACACTGAAATGAGCTTATATGCAACAACATTGTTTTCTGTAACGTTAGTTTGTGCAGCATTTGATTGATTAATATGCTACTTGTATTGCTCACTTATAATTCAGCAGTAATAAGTTTACTGGACTTCATGTTTCAGCATCTAAAACACACACACGACTGTTTTAATATCCACTTTGAGAATTTTGTATAATCTGTCAGTCTGTTATATTTCATTTAATTCAGCTTAAAGTCTTCCAAACCTCATTCCACTTTACTTTTGCAAAGCAAAATGGAAATTAAATTGGATTTGACTGAATTGATGAAAAGCTAAACCTATGAATGATACAGATATGACTTTGTCTTTCTTTTATCATTTTCTTTGAAACGATCTTCTATTGAGATGGAGGCTGAAGTCGAAGATAATATTTTTTTATATTTTATAAATGAGCCCTGCAGCTATTTGCTGTGGGTCCACTACCTGCCTACTTCCAGCTCGAATATGTAGTGTGGTGCTGTAATCTTGTCAGTATAATACAGGCGTTTAAGACAGGATCAGGCTGTCATCACTGGCAGCACAATCCCCTTACCTGAGGCTGTGGGAGCTCACACAAGTCTGGCTCCTGAGCTCAGGCAAGCTACTGGAAAGCCCCACTTTTCAAACATGCCCACTCAAACCCTTTAGGTTTAACCACTAATACCCCCTCCCCGTAACAACACACCTCACTCACAGAGTCAGAGGAAGGGGAACTATGGAGAGAAATACAGTTAACATAAAAAAAAAAAGCGTCACTTCCCTTTCTCATGGAGCCGTTTGTGCGTCACTGGGGTGAATCTGATCCCTCAACATGTGGAGCATCTGCTAAATAAATACAAAATGCTGATGCTGTGTTTATTTATGTCCGTACGTAGGAAGTGCGAGAGATGGTGGCACCTGTTCTCAAGAGTTTCCAAGCCCAGGTGAGTCCAGCGTCTTTGCATTTAACATTTAACAAAAGAGTGTAGAATCTCTACGTAGCTGCAGCATTTGCAGTGAGGATTTCTTTCTGTTTCCCGTTAGTTTGCTGAGACAAGAGAGAGTTGTGTTAGATTAAAATACACTCTGGACACCGGCAGCACAGAGATCACCCTGCTGCAGGAATGAATGATCTGATAGATGGAGGAATCCGTGGCATGCTTCTCATCTGGTGCATATTGACTGATTCCTTTTCTGTCGAAGTGAAGTAGCATCTATATGCCATTAGATGATCAGATATCTGGCTTCTCATATTTTCTTGGCCGAGACAAGCCCTCATTTCCTGTTGTGATGGTGCATCTACTGTGCCCCCTCTCTGACGTCGCCATATTGAAAAAGTCATCTGATACCTACCAAGACTCTGCTCCAGCCATTAAACCAAGGTCATAAATCACATTTGTGAGCTGCGTTATGGTCCGCAAAGCAGAAGCGTATGGAAATGATACCACAAATATGTTTCTAGTCTCGCTCTCCTCTCCGAACTCCCGCTCAGTGCTAACCTGAAAGCCCTATCATCTGTAAACATGAGAACACTCAGCATAGATTGTTCAGTTCTCGTGGAAGTGATTATTGGCAGCTTCTTTTTAATGCTTTATAAGCGACTAGGCCCGAGCTACAGTGATCCCTGGCAGCAGCGATCACGCTCAATACCACACTCCGCAATACCGGCTGATTTGTGTGCTAATTCAATTACTTCAACTGTAAAGTCGCACAAATATCAGAAGCAGCCTTCCATGTCTTTATTGTGCAAACAGGAACCCACAGGATTAATTTAAGTACCATTGATGTCTGACAACTGGGAGTCTAGAGATGTTTCATAGTAGATAAAATAGATGGCTGATAATGAGCGATGATTTCTTTGCTTGTTAGCTGCAGGCCTCTCTTGATACCTTTCGGCCTCTCTTGTGTAACTTCCACCCGCTTGTGTTCTTCATGTTGCTAAGTAAGCCAGCTTGCAGGGGGAAAGGTTTACTATTTTTTGATTATGAGGTGCACTGAGCTACTCGGCACACCATAATAATATAATACTCTGGTGTTTTCTGATACACTTTGACCTTATTGGTAATGTCAAACAGCTTGCGGAGCCTTGTGAACTTTACCCAGCGGTAGTCTGCACGACCTCGGTATAAGCTGTGGGACCTGACCTGCTGCTGCAGGGGGAGAATGTGAGGAGAAGGTGGGGTTGGTTGTGCTTGTTCGGCTGTGTGGTTTGGGATAGACTAAAGCTCCCCTGCAGCTGCACTGTACAGGTGGTGAATGATGGAAAAGTCCTGCCGTGTGTTTGAGGATGCATATGTGAGGAAGAACTGGGTCCTTGCCGCCGCCGCCCCACCGCCCCTCAACACTCCCCTCCCAATCCGGAGGCCCAGAGGAGTGCCTCATGGTATTTGGACCCTCATCATGCCACTTCTAAAGGAGAAGTCAGCTGCTTTGAAGTGTTTGCGACATGACAGGTTTCTCTTTCTTTTCTTTTTCATTTCAATGTTCCCCACCCTCTTTCTCTCCCTTTTCCCGTCCAATCTCGCCTTCTAATTATCGCTAACCAGGCGACTGATTAGAACACGTTGCCGACCTAGTTTTTCTGTGGAGCTGGAGGAGGAGAAAGGGTTAATCCCAGAGCTGGTGGCTGTCATTGGTCGCTTCCCTCCTTCTTCTCCTCTTTTTCGTTCTGCTCCTCTTTCTTTCCCTGGAAGTTTGCTAATGAGGTCCCGTCAGAGCTGAGGAGAGGTGTTAATTTGGCCTTGTGAAGTAGGAAGGAGATTAAGGACAGTGAGGAGCTGAGTTTACGGCTTAAAATACACCGCTGTCCTTATTAATCCACAGGGCCCTGGGAGACCAGCGTTTTTGGTTTTATAATGAACACTGTCTCATAATGAAGGTAATTTTAATAAAAATTTACGGAGAAGAAGAGGAGATGGTACATGTCTCCCTGGTCTCAGGCACACCTTTGGGGCTGAGGGATATGACAGTTATTTCTCAAATAACCGATCGTTGGAGAGACGGGCCGTCGGCCCACGCTGTTCATACAACTTTCACGCAAACTCTCGACACTTTTGAACATACAGATAGCTTCTTCACCACGTCTCACCAAGACTGTGGGCTTCTCAATGCAATTTACACCTCCCTCGCACTTACAGTGTAAAGTCCCCTCAGGATAGACCTTTGTGAGGTGGAAAAAAAAGAACAGTGACAGATCTTTTGTATGTTGGGAGCCTCTTTTTTCTTCGGGAGAGGCAAATTCCTCCGCACATTTGGCCTGTAGCAATCTGAATATCAGGCCCAAATTAACCAGTCATTCTATTTCTCTCCTCTTCTCTTGATGTCGTTTGGTACTCCCAGAAAAGGAAAACAGCAGTACGGGCCTCTAATTACTGAAACTTGCTTTACAATGATAATCCGTGGAGTAATTTAGCGTGCACAATGAGAGTTGTGGTGCTTGCGCAGATGGAGATTCTGATAAATAGTTTGTAACGTGTAATTAGCAGCTCTGCCGGTTACATACCATTAACCCCTCAAGCTCAGGAATCATTATTGGCCCTCATTATCAGGCAGCAAGGTACGATTGAGCTGACTAGACATCAAAAACATCAAACAGCTATTAAAGCTCTGCAACCTGGGGGCCAGTGGACACCTGTTTATGAGTCTAACTGTGCCATTTCTTCCCCTGAGGATAGGAAGTGATGATGTGGGGGAAGACAATGTTTTTCTGCATGTTGTTGTTGTTGCTTGCTTTCTGCCAGCACGGGAGCAGTTCTGACTGTACAACAGATTCTCAACTGCACGAAACTGAGTAAAGAGATCTGAAATGACTGATGTATCTCTCCTTTATGTTCTAAATCAGGAGAAAGAAGGCAACTGCATAGCTAATTCATTTGGCTATTATAATTTGAACATCCCTTTTGTTGTAACCATGCTCTCCCTTTGCTTTCATATTCTCCATTGTCAGACTGCAGAATGGGGAAAATAAGGGAGGATGTACAATAAATGTCCACACAGCAGTTTGAAGTGTCGTATCCATTTAGCTCTTATTTATCAGATAAATCTGCAGCAAGGGTCCGGAGTTAACATCTGCCAGATGCAGGTTGATTTTACGACGAGTACATTTCGGAGGAGTATCCCGCCAAGCTGGTGGATAAATGTTTGTTTCAGTCGCCACCGCTTCTTTCCTCTGTCTGTATCAGAGGTTGACACACACACACACACACACACACACACACACACACGCACACTTTATGTTTATGTAACCAACCCTCTGACCAGAGAACAATAGCCAATCAGAGGCAGCTGCGAAATGCAGGTAACGTTAGCTATCACACGCCGCTGGTCGGCTCTCAGTTACCGTCAGGCTAATTAAAAGTGTATTTACAAGATGTAAGACAAATTTGAAACAAAAACCAACCAAGGTAAACGAGGAAGAAGCTATTTAACAAAAAGAAAAAACACTGGTGAGAAGTGGAGGTTGAGAGATGACGCAGTTGAACGAGTCTACTTCCTCGGTGACGCCGCTAACGGCAACGTCGGAGCAGAGGAGAAGGTGAAAGGTGACGCAGTCGAGAGTGAGGAGTCAGAGAAGAAGCTTTATTTGGAGGAAAACGATTGAGCTTTCAGTAGTTTTACATAATTTCAAATTGACTTTGTCCCTGAAGTACACTTACTGTAATAGCAAATGTGTTCTGAAGAATTTTGAGATCAAGACTTCTTTAGTTGTATTTCGACTTTTAAATTTGGATTCAAATTAGAATTTAATAAATCTATTAACCTCTGAGCAATATTTTCAAATATTTCATCTTCAGAGTTTGACCTTCTCTTTTAGTTTGTATTCAACAGAGTTTATCATCTCAATGAAATACCGAAGTTGACACGTGAAACAAAAAGGTGTTTTAATATTATTAAATATGCTTGGCCTGTAGATCATTTCATCTACCAGCCAACTTGGCCGGAGAGTCAAGAAGTTAATTTCTGACCTTGTCTGCAGCTGTGTTTGCAACCCAGTTAGAATATTTGAGCAGAATCCCGGAGTCAGAGCGTAGAGTGTTTTCAGAGACCTTGCCCACAGTGCGCTGCCCTGAGATGGCCCGCCATGCAGCATGAGGTAGACAAACACCATCTTTGATCATCCATCGAGAGACGACCAGCTCTTCCTCCTTTTGATTAATTCCTGAAGGAAATGATAATTTCTCTTGAATGTATGAATATGTTATGAATAGTGGAATGAATCAAAGAGCAAAGGATGATAATTAATTACAGCGCTATGATAAAAGGCTGTGGGTGTTATGACGCAAGCTTCCTCCGTGTCATTATGAGAGGCTCCGTAATTACCTTTCTGCACGAGCCAGCGCTCCTGGCGGTGCTGGCGGTGAGAGTGACGCTCACTGAGTGAGTCTAACGGCCATAAAGCTTTTCCCTGCCTAATTGTCTGAGGGGCTCTATGGCATTTTCATAGATGAGGGACTGCGCCGTTAGGAAAAATACTCAGCGACGCACCAGCTTTTCCAGCTCAATGAAGACAGATCTTCATCATGGGCGAAAGCTGGCATTTATTAGGTACAGATCTCTTGAGTGGATGGCTAACTTGGGACGGTGGGGTTGGAATGAGCAGCACACTCGTACAGTTTTAAAAGCAAGCTAGAGTTGTTATATTTTTATACTGTAAATGTTTGTGCCAATAAACCAGATCCCTGCTTTTACTGTTGCACTCTGAATATTACCTTTGTGTTATTCATGCCCAACCTTATATAAGGGGCATCACAGCGCTCTCCTACACCTCTCTCACTCCCATCCTCCCCGGCCTCCCCATGGCTATGAACAGACTGCTTCATACTGGGCTGACGAGGTACCTCTAATGCCTGTCTCCTGCTCGGCTGTCTCAGGCTCATTGAGCAGCAGGCCAGGCCCAGGATCTCCAGGCCATTACCTATTCACAGCACGTCCAGGCCCCCGGCCCATTGTGGGGAACATAATGGGCTCCAGGGCCATGTAAACCACCGTCTCTCTGCTCCTGGTTTATCACTTGTGTCCTCCTCATGCTAAGGGAAGGAAGACGGGAGGCAGGAAGGTAGGGTGAGGAGAGAGAGGAGGAGTGTGTATTCGTGGGTGTGTGTGTGGGTGTGTGTGTGGGTGTGTGATAATACCTTCCTTGGGTCTTTTACATTCTTCTGCTTCTCCAGAGGGTAAAAGTCTTTGTCTGTTATAAATGTTAACGCAGAAAAGCCACTCTGACAAAAGCTGCATGCGTTTCATCCTGTTTCAGCCTTCATTCCATTAAAGTCTACTTGTATTGATTACTGTTCACGGAAGACGAACAAGCTATTGGATCAAATATTGTCGAGCTGTCCGTCTGCCTCTGATACTTGTCATTTAAATGCCTCAGGCCATATATTGATAAACAAACCTAGCCAATGGCTTTTATTTTCTTATATTAGTCTCAGTAATTCTTGTGGAGACTCAAAATACCACTTCAGAGAGCCGTTAAACATCCGGTAGTTAGCTAGTTAGTTTCTCATAGCAATCACTGTTTATTAATCCAGTTCTTTTGAATTGAGACGACTCGACTTCTGCTGAACAGCGAACGTTGTGAACATCTGATAATAATGATAATAAAGATGAAGTCGTCTCCAGACTTAACTAAAGATACGTCGCGTGTTTGGGGCAAATAAGCGACGATGTTCATTCTGTAAAACAAATAAATGAAGACGTATTGTAAAGTGAGAATTTGTATTCACTAAACAAACGTTAACGCCTTCAGTCCACAAGAGACGACCGCGTCGCCCCAGTGTGGTTTTGTTTAGTCATCCGCTCGGCTTCAAACCCCAGCAGGAGAGTTTCAGAAGGTTTTCATCTGCCAGATTTTGTTAATTTATAGTGTTTTGACCATAAAGTAGAGGCTGTGAGATAGTTCCTGTTGTAGTTGTGTTTACTGTCGTTGCGTTGGAAGTGTTTGTGCTGTAGCCTAAAATAAACCAGTTACGTTACCTCGTGTTTTTCACCTTCTGAGATTAACTTCTCATCATCCATGCTGGAGATCCACTGACCTTCTGGCCACCGGTTATCATGTCTTAACGTGAAGTAAAATACAACGGAGAGTCTGCCTGGTTGTGTTATTCTTGAGATTGAGGACGCTGCTCTTCCACCGTATACTTTCCTGCCCTGCTGGATGCTTCTGGGACACTTCTGAAATGTGTCGCGGTGCATCTGGTGGAATCAAACCGATTGTCCACGGTGACCGCGATCGGCTCTGTAAGTTGTTTCACAGCTGACGCTGGTGGAATCAAGGTGTTAAACTTGCTCAAGTGAAGAGGAGTCAGAAAGTTGCAATATCTGTTTAGTGCCTCCTCAAATCAGCAGTCGGTATACTAGTTCTTCCATATGTAAAACATACAAACATATATTAATGATAAACTAAATCAATGCAACAACCCTTGAGTAGCACATATGAATTATTTTTCTACCGAAATGCAAAATGCCACCCGTCTGTTTGTGTGAAGCTCAGGCAGTAAATGTTAACATTCGATATCAGTGCTTCTCCGTAAACAGAAGCAGCACCAGGGTGGTTGAGCTTCACAATCGCTGCGCCATATTTCATCTCCAGATATATTAACCTTCTTTTGAAGAAGGTTAATATATCTGACTGTCCTTTTGGTTTCCTCTGTGGTGACTGATTGTTGTCTTCCTGCTGGGTGTTTTTATGCTGAGATGCCTCAACCTTTCCATCAGCCTTCCCAGTGTCAGTCTTATCCCTCCTCTGCTGTTCTACGATCTGATGCTGTGTGTGTGTGTGTGTGTGTGTGTTGGCGTGTTTGTTTTCCTGTCCTGACTGATGCCCTGTCGGAGCGTCCCAGTTTGGTGTATTCATCATTATGGATGCGTGTTTAGAGACAGGGATGCACACCAGGTAAAGAAGAGAGGGAGGGGGTGTTATAAATAGGCATTTGGCTCTCTAGCCATGTGGAATTGATGAGTTTCAGCACATTCTGCTCTGCAGTGCCAGGTTTAATTTCTACCGTCCTGACAGCACAACCTCAGAGCCTGGAGACGTCACGCCTGACTGCCGCTGCTGTGCAAATGTTAGCCGTGTTTGAGGATGGACGCACGCATAGCGCCGGCTGCACCGCTCCGATTGGCCATCTGACTCGCTGTACATCCTCTCATCTAAACCCTTGTCACCTTAAGAGACAGGCAATCACACTCCGCTCCTGACCCCAACCAAACAGACACTTACCAGCAGCAGACAGTAACTAATCTAAGAGGCAGATACAAGACGTAGCTCACCTCACTCTTACATGGTCAACTTCTTGTTATGAGATGGAACAGAGCCTCCCTGCAGGCAGCCTACGGTGGAGAACAGCAACAGTAGCAGCAGCAGTTACACTGTTCCCCAGATTTTTTTCAACTCCTGGCTCCCTCTCAGCTGCTGGCAAGAGCACAGTCAAATTAGCCAATAAAAATGTGTGAAATCGGTGGCTCAGTGCCGGTGAAGACATGCCAGGAGAAATAAACATCAGCGCTCCTACAACCAGGAAAAGCTCATGTGAGGAGGAAAAGGCAGAATTGCAGAGCTGCTCCACCAATTCCGCAGCGCAGTCCTCCGATTTCAGGCGCAGAATCAGAGCAGCACAGACACAGTCAGGGAGCAAAGTTGTTTCTCCACTCCGCTGAACAGCGAGACCCAGCCTGAGATCAAGTCAAAGGAACGTGAGGTGATTTAATTCCCTCTGTTCATCTGTGGTGTTCCCCCCCCCCGATGAAGCCTGGGAATACCAGTCTTCATCTCACATGATGCTCGGCTGTGAAGTTTAATTTCAGCAAAATCTAAACAAGCTAATTAAATATCATAACTTACTGAAGAAGGCTCCTGTAAAGGTACCTGAATTTTTAATTTAGACTTCAAAAGAGCGAAGACTTTAAAGCAAATCTATTGTTTTTCATTTAGACTTGCAATTTTCTTTTCTCTGCCGTGCTGCAGCACGCAGCGATGATTGATCTGGTAATTAAAATATGCAGAGAGGGAAAAATATTAACTGCTCCTTCTTTCACCTTCTTTTTGTTTTAGAAAACAGCCGACAAATTTTCCCTCTCTTTCCAGCGCAGATAATTAAATTTTGCACATTGATGTTCTTTACACAGCGTTCATCGGCCTCATTATTTTTCCATTTTCATCTTTCTGCGGAGAGATCGATAGATTGATAAAATGATGGAGCCTATTTTAAATAATGCAAGCGGAGAAAAGTTACACTTTCTTTGCTTCTGGCTACGTGTTTGAACTTTTATTCTTCTTTCAAATTGTATTTAATATCCCATGAAGGTAGATCTTGCGGTATTACATGCTAGTGTAAATCATTTATTCCAATTATTGCTGTCCCTCTGCAAAAAAAAAGAAAAAAAAGATGCAGTTTCTCTCCACTCTTGGAAGGCTTATGGTATATGGGATGATCCTTGTCAAGGCTAATATCCAAAATGATAAAGAAACTGGCAATTCAAAGAAGACAGCGTAAAGTAGGCCAATTAGTACCTAGGGAACATTTTGCCAGAAAAGATAGCAGTTCCAAATGTCACATGCACGAACATTAGGACCGATTGTTTATAATATGACCTGACAGTTTGGGTCCCTTTAATATGGGATTAAGTACAATACTAATTAACATGTGGCTCTATTAAAACAAGCAGCTGCAAGAGAAGAACTTTTCTTTTGGAGAGGGAGACACTCTTCTGATGTACACTCCACATTAAAGTGTTGCTTCTTCTTCCATATGTCAAATGTCTCTTTAGACTTTAAGAGATCTGCTGGTTTTATTCTTATTCTACAATGGAATTATGATGTCCTACATCTCACCCCCGCACTTAAATATCTAAGCTTCCAGATCTGTGTTTTCTGCCTTTGTCACAAACAGATATATGTTTTTAAGTCCCACTGCAGAGCTTTCCGTTTCATCAGAGACATAAAGTGGCCACGGTGGCCTGAGGAGAGTGTTAAACACATCCTTAATTAAAGCAAAGTAACTTTGCGTCTCTGCTCGTGATTCCTCCTGAAGTCCCCGTAATTGGGTCTCGGTGGATTTAGCGAGAATGCTCCGGCTCTTTTTTTTGGAGTGAGGGGCCCAGCCCGCAGTGGGCCCGAGGGGGCGGCCAGAAGGGAAAAGCTGCTGGTCGCCTGGCCCTGGTTGCTGGCAGGAAGACGCAAGAGTCAACTGCAGCCAAACGGGAGGAGAGGTGGAATCTGCTACTGTGTTTCAGTCCTCACAGAGAGGCTCCCATTCACAGCTTCATGGATAACAGGCATTTATAACAATAGAAAACAAAATCATACCTACGACTACAATTATAACTGGATCACTTTAACTGGAACGAATCAATGATAGTCCGATGGTATAAATTCATTTAACGTCATTACAGGGAGATGTAGAATAACTCTGAGAAGACAAAATAGGCAAACGTGTCGATGAAGATGTTTATATTATTACTAGTCTTTGTGAAGTCGGTTACGTATTATTATCTCAAAAATACATGTTAGTATTTTATAGGTGTTTCACAGACAAGCAGTATTTGTCTTTCTTCTAAATATTGAATCTTGTAGGCCCCCTTTATCTTTATTTGTGTGTGTGTGTGTGTGTGTGTGTGTGTGTGCGTGTGTGTGTGTGTGTGTGTGTGTGTGTGTGTGTGTGTGTGGGCGTGTGTCTTCTTCTGGGGTGACATGTGAAGGACAGCCGAAGGTGCGGTGAGATCCAGTGATGGGCTTGTTTTATTACATCTCATATTGAGACCAATCTCTGCCCATTCACCTGAAGGACAGCCAGCTATTCCCTAACTAAATTAGCTGGCCGCTGTGGTGTGAGAGGGCCTCCACAGGCACGCAGAAGCAGGCTTTGACACACACACACACACACACAATCACAATCACACGATCCCCCGTGACAGGTACAGGCAGTCACGCAATAAAGGGTATTTTTTTCTGCCCTCCTCTCTCATGCAAGAACTCACACTTTCATATGTTATTGCATGTCCCGTCCCTCATTTTCCCTCTTTCACCTGCACGCACACACACACACACACACACACACACACCTCTCCCATGTTAAAGGCAGGGGATGTGGGGTAATTGCAGTCATTGCGGCAGGTTGCATGTTTGTGCCCCTGTCAAGTAGTCCTGCAGACCTCCTGCTTGTGGGTCCATGTGACACAGATCTTAGCACTACAGCACACCTGCATATCACACTTTGTGTGTGCATGTGTGTGAGCGATTTTCACAATACACCTTAATATAGTAAATGCATTGAGTTTTGGCCTAGAAGGCGTTGTGGCTGGGAGGAGGAAGGTTCTCTACATGCTTTCTCTCCCCTAATGAAATGTCTTTTGTACAGTCTGTTATATTTTTTTTTTGTTCACTCACGGCGGATGTTCTAATGAGGCAGAGCCTGAAATAGCAGTGGGGCTAGCACTGCAGAACTATGACATCCCATGTGAGAACTTGCCCAAATCACAGTGGCTGCAGCCGTGCGTCAGGTTTCTTTATTTATAACCCATACGGAATTGTCCTACACTCTGAGCATATGGAGGGTTATGTAACGCTCAACATCCAATAGATAACCACTAAAGTCAGATCCTATATATAAAGGGTTGCTTAGGGTGCGTTTAGTGCTGCTGAATGTCTCGCAGAGAGGGTGAGATTATTTACTGGAGCACAGATTGAGACAAAACTCAATTCTGCTACAAAACATAGTGTTACACTCTCTCTTCTGTAATCTTACTTTTTTCTTAGTACACAGACTTTATAGTTTTACCTCATTGGGCCTCTAAAAATGATTGAAACTGCAACAGACGAAATATTTTTTATTAATTTTCTTTTTTGGAATTTCATTGCTCCGTTCGCATTGTAATCACCACTTAATATAACGCTGCTATAACGTCTCACAACCTGGATAAATGAAGTAAATATATTCTGCATATTTCTATTGATAGTTACTAGGATGTGCATTTCAAATCCTAACAGGTGCTCGCTGCGATGGGCCTGTCATCTCAGTCACTCATGATTCAAATTGAAATGCCACCTCACATCTGTCACACTGTACAGTTATTAGGCCGCAAAGCTGGTCATTACAATCATGAGACAAATGTTTGGCAGCAGAGGTCAATCAGTGTACATTAACCAAACAGAGCTCATTTGTTTTACAGCTTTTAGTGGCGTGTTGGCACCAGTGTACACGAGCTTTAGGCTGGCATCCAGCAGGCATGGAGGGCCTCCCAGCAGAGCAGCAGCAAGATTGGCCTTGGCCAGCCCTCTAACAGAGGACTATGGGGGAGACGTAGTGGGGTGTTAATATCCCCCCCTCCCCCCCACTCAGCTGATTTATGCAGCTGAAATGTACTCGGTCACACTGGACATTCACAAGGTCCTGACATGATTGTCAGGTCATTGCCACAAAGACATTACACATTTTTTAGGTGCAAAATCATTTTGTGAAAATCCTTGCTCCCCCGGCCAGTCATTTATTCCCCCCTATCTCTCTTTTTTAATCTTTGTGTGTTGCCATGTCATCACTGGAGGAATTCATGTGAGTTAGGGACAAATGCATACACACACAAAGATCACTCCCGACCCTCACCTGGTTCTTAATTATAGCACGTAAGGCCACATTTCTGTGGCTCTGTGGTGATCCGTCATTGACAGGCCCTCCTCAGTCTGCCTGGGAGTGATGTCTCTCCGTAAAATATGTATGACTTCAAAAAGCCTTAAAGGTTATTACAAATTAATAATGAGTAGTGGGCCAAGAGCAGTAAAAAATAGCCTTCCCTTGGTGTCGTGTTTAAATGTTTAATTTAACATGCTCCAGTATAAATGTGGACTGCCTCCCAGCAATATGTGCGGGGTCCCAAGGCCTCGCCAAAATGTCAGCGGTCTGGAACATAGAAACACAGACCAACAGGCTCACGTTTTATTAGACTTGATTCGTGCAGACGTGGATGATCATGCAACTGTTATCTTGAAAAGGCGCCGCGCTTCCATCTCTGCGTCTCTAACAGCATACAGAAATATAAAAACACTAAAGGAAGTCGTTTCTACTCGCATCAAGCGCAAATTCTCTATAGACTCCAAGACATGGAAAAAATCTTTGTGAGCGTTTCTCTGAAGCAAGTCGAATCATTGGCCCTGAACCCCCCTCTCAGTAATGTCTGAGGACACTGTACAAAATTGCCTTATTTATGCCTGTAATGTAAGCTGTCTGTTCCTGTGTCGCTCATTCTCTCTGGAACCGGCGACAGTGGCACCTGAGTCTGGAGTGAATTTACCGGGCGACTACCTGGGAAACATCAACAGTCATTAATTATGTAAAACTCTCCTCACAGTGGGAGCAGGGAGAGCTGCATACAACTGCAGCGCCCTCTCCTATTAGGCTCAATGTACTCTACAATCAGCCTGTACTGCCTGGGGGCTGGGGGGGATTATAAGTCTACTGCCACGACCCCCCATAGAAAGACACATGCTGTACAGTACACATACACTTACGCACACTAAATGTGACTTCCTATTAGGGTGTGCAGCAATGTATGCCTGTGTTTAGCCGAGGAGGAGAATAACCGTAATGTCTGCGCTGTCTCTCCTCCCTAGTCACCCCATCATTCACTCCCCTCCTTCGCGGGTCATGTTAGGTCTTTTTTTTCTCTCCCCGGCAATTGTCTGCTTTCCGGCTTTCTCACTGAAATGAATGAAAATTGGCAAATCTGACAGGACAAATGATATGCCATGTTTGTCAGGGAGGCCGGGAAAGTCGTCCGTTTCGTAGTTGATGGTGCTGCCAGCAGAGCCGGGCCGGTCTCCGCTATCTGCAACCAAACAAGCCGTCCTGTACAAGGACTACCTGAGATCTTCCTCCAAGCACTGCGATTCACAACAACAGATTTGTCAAGCAAATAATGGACCTAATTTCTGCAGCATGTGCTTCCAATCCATCTTCCGTTAGCAACATGCGCAGGATTGTTTGGCAGACTTGAAGTCGCCTCCGCAGTATTCAGTTGCTCCATCAGCTGTGCTCTTCCAGCAGTGGTTCAAGACTCGTTCATCAGTGCTGTTCTTTTAAGCGGATGCGGCTTTGGCATGATGTTCCTCCATGCTGAAACAAAGGCAGGCCTGACACCTGTAATTAATTAGGCTATTATGCATTCCGCAATGATAATTGCCTCACTGGAAAGTCACCAGCCTTCTAAGAGGGAGAGAGAGGAGAGGTGGATTGAGAGCCCTATCCATCATAGTGGGGTGCTCTCTCACACTCTTTCTCTCTTTCTCTACCCTCATGTCATGCTGTCTCACCTTGACTAATGTAGGCAGGGCTAGAGAAACACTGTCAACATGTGTCTGAGGGCAAGATATGCAGCTGTGCCTCCCCCTTGCCATGCCTGCTCCACCAGCGGCCCTGCCAGGGTCCATCCACTCCTGGGCTTTGGCTCACATTGGCACGGTTACCCATGACACCCCATCTGTTGTGGCTTTGTTCGGTTGGGCAGTACAGTGCCGGAATAATGGGGGCACTGTATTTTTATAATTAGCCCTTAACTACACTTCTCCTCTCTCCTCTCCTCTTAACACTTCTCCCAGCACTGAAATGTAGCGCAGGTGTACTCATTACCACTTTTCACTGCACCCCCTTTCAGCACATCAACCAGTACCTTCATCTTAGCCTCAGCACGCCCCCGCTCCCTCCCACCCCGCCATGATAGATACGTTTTCAGCAGACACTTTCCTCAAGGTTTAGGTCATTGGCGGCATCAAACATTTGAAAGCACGAGCTCAAAGAGAATGACAACTTTTGTCTTTTGAACTACAAAGACATTCAGAAAAGATTTGTTTTATTCCTTCCATTTGTCTCTCACCGGCTCTTGACTTTGACTTTGTCGTGACTTTGAGGTGATAGCGCCGAAGCTGGTGCTTCTGAGAGAGAGCGGGTAGCACATTGGCTCTGCTGCCTGTTGATTGTGAGGGGGACCCAGAAGACACCTGCTGTGTGATGGAGACAGAAGGCCCTTTGATCTTTGTTTAATCTCATGCCATGCCATGTCTCCCGTGCTGTTCCGTGTGCTACATTTGTTGGGATTACGTCAGCTGATCTGCAGAGGTCTGCTTTAGAGCATGGATACCTGACCGACCCGACTTGGGTCTGACAAAAACGTAGATGTCGGGGTTCAGGTTAGGGTCCAGTCACGTTAAGCTTGTAACCATAGATTTCAAACATATATATATTTAAAGGAAGTTACCAAACGGTTTGCGTCTCTAGGGCTCTCTGTCTAGATACTGACTGCTAATGCAATAATAGTTTAAAGGAAACGTTCGAGTCCGTCATATCTTCTCTGTGGAACAATGGGGTCCTGAACTTACCACTATGGATGCTCTACTCTCCATCTCCCTTGAGTCAAGTTCTTTTCTGTTCTGTTGTCTGAATTCGTCACTGCAACATATGTTCACATCCAGAGCTGATAAGTGGTACAAAAGAATATCGGTGTGGTCAGCTTTGGCGATTCATTTGGCTTAGAGGGCAGTTCTGCAGAGGACGGGTGGCAGTGGCATCAGCCATTTGTGAGAGCAGCGTGTTGATTGACAGGCTGTGCTGATTTGAATTGACGTGGCGACGAGATGTGTGTCAGTGCTCTGACTGTTCATCTCACTGGGCACCCAGAGAGACGGCCACGGCCACCACCATGCAGCCACCACCTCTCCGAGATGGGTGTCATGATGATTAAATCTGCCCTCAAACACAGCGTGTGTGTGTGCGCATGAGAACGACTTCACATGTGTTTGTCTGCTCCCAAGTTCAAGTGCTTGAGTTTGTATGTGGGTGTGCGATGCGTGTGTGGGTGTGTACACGGGTCTATGTAGACTGTTTTGCAGTAGTGTTTACCTCTGCCTGTCTCCTCCACCCACTCATCAGTCACTCCACACCAACTCATCTCTGTCCTCTGAACCTACAGCCAAATGCCAGCGGTGACAGCTGCACAAAAGCTGGGTGGCACTGTTAAATTACAATCTCTTCCCTGCATCTAAAGAGAAAAATTCCCCTTTTGACACATAGATCACACATAAAGAGAAATGTAGTAAGCGTATGATTTGCTTTGCATTATTTTCACATTGTGGAACAAGTGGAAGATATTGTGAGTGCAACAGGCCCTCCGTCAGTTCATTAGGATGCATCATTCAAGTCTCTCCAAATTCTGACCTTTTTGTAAGTGCTCCCTCTTGACATCAGGTAAACAGTGTATGTAAATAGTATAGAAAGATTTCAGGATAAAGTTCAACTTCTCTTTTTTTTTGTGTTTTCAAACATTTAGTTCAACAAAAAGTTGACTGATATAATAAACTAACACTGTAATTGCAAACCAGGACAATATTAGTTAACTTTTGCATTATCAAACATGTTACTGCTGGTGATATTAATAAATCTTATTTTTTTATGTATGAGAGCTGAAATAATGCCTTGATAAATAAACTAGTGAAAACAATTCAAATCAATGAATCGTTTCAGTCCTACGTCAAGAAAGGAATATTAAATATTATCTGCTTGTTGTTTCTCAAATGTGAATATTCATGTTTTTCTGCTATTTTTAAATATTTCCAGATTGAACAATTTGCATTTACATTGACGGCCAAAAAACATGAGAATCTGCGAAAATACTAATTAATCAATGGTTCACTCATTTGTGTTTTTATAGACTAGATTATACTTCCGTTGTCTAAAAAATATATAAGAGACAAATTGAAGTAGAAAATGATAAATAGTTTTAGCCACAGTGTGTGTTGGTGTAACTGAGGACTGATTGTGCCTCCTCGCTGTGACAACACAGACAAGGATATGAAGCACACGTGAGTTGTATCATCCTTTTTTTTTTACTCTAATTTTACTAAACAAATTTTTCTTGGGAGAGAAAATTATTGGTGGAAACAGAATTAATCTCAGGTGAGATGATCATTATGTGTGGCTGTGGGAAAGTGGACCCCCCGGCCCAGAACCAGTGGTTTGTAATTGCTGAAGAAAGAGCTCAGCTGGAAGAGAAGGGGCAGCAAAGGACGTCACACAATAAATCATTATCTAATATTGGAAATGTTTTACCAATAACAATTTAATTTGATAAAAAAAAACGCAGCTCTAGTTTTCACTGCATATTAACACGGCAGAATAACAGAGTGACAATTGTGTTCTTTCTCTTAACACTTTCTACTAAAGAGTGAACATTTGTCAGAAATCCAGTGGATTCTTGTGGAAGGTGTTGTGACAAGCGTCGTTGCGTGGCGGTGGGCTTCCCACTGTTCTGTTCTAATAAGCATGGAGCGGGACCGGGGGTTGTTGTGACATCCTGTCAGCCTGTGGGCTGGACTGGCGCTCCGTGAGCAGCACAGTAGGATGGACTCCCTATGATTGTGCACTGACCTTTGCATCATGAGGAAGATGACAGGTAATTTAGAGGCCTCAGGGACTGTGGAACCATACATTTCTTGTCCCCAAACCACCCACAACCCCGACCACATTCACCTTGAGATGGAAGCCGTGTATCCGTGTGCGCTTGTGTGTCTGCACACACGTGCGGGAAATGGAAAAACTAAATCACATGCTGTGGGCACTCCGGGCGCAGATGCAGACATGCTCTTAGCATTCCCACACTTATTTGCAAACACGTACACATTGCAGTATCCGCCGTGACACCCACCTAACACCCCCGTCATCGTCACACACTCTAATCACCTGCATCATCACAACCCACCCTCAAACAACCAAATCACAGGGGGTGGCAAACTGGTAAAGCAGAGGGGGAAAATGATGATTTAGAGTGATAATTGCATAATCACCAGTTGTGATAATTGTAATTGATGACTGCATAATTGCTAATTACACTCTTTATGGGAACCATTCTTTTCAGTTGTCTCTCTTTCTCTCTGTATGTTGCTCAGTAGCCCCTCACTCGACTTCATTCTGGATTCGTTCCCTCCTTTTGCCTTTCTCTGCTCAGCGCACGCTAGCTTGTTCACAAACAGACGAGCACACACCCTCTGATGGAACCACAGAGACTCAGTAGCGGGTGCTAAAAGTATTCTCAAAGGCTTATCAGTAAGTATTTCCCAGCAGCCACGTCCCAGAGGCTGCGCTCTGCCCACTCTGTTGCTGCGTGGAGAGTTATGGAGGAGCGCTAACAGGTTTCCTTTGTCTCCCTCCTTCTACTCTGCCCCAGGCTTTACTCCTGCTTGTAAAAGCAAACTGTGTCCAAGCCCATTCCCTCGGTAGCCATATCCTTTATCACAAAACAGGTGAAAACAAAGAATGTGTTATGAGCCCGAGCCAGGGCCAAAGCCGTATCTTGCAGCCAAAATAGGTGAAGAGATTTGCCAGCTGTCCTCGAGCCGTACAACAGCCCTATCGGCTTGTTTCTGCCAGTACGAGACTTCTGAAATAACATGGGCTTGGCCGGAGCTGGATTAGCAAGGAGAGGACTCCACGATCAGCCCATATTATGCACAACACCTCCGAGGGCTTTGGCGATAGCGGGGTGGGTTGTGTAGTGCAGGTGGTATCTATACATGTACAGTAGCAGGCGCTAACGTGAGATGACACCGGGCGGGCGTGTGATTGATGTCCCTGCTAGTGTCTGTAGGCAGGTTAATGGTGTGATTGTGGAGGTAATCTCCGTGTTCTCTTGTTAACGGATGATAGAGGGCCAGGAGACCCTGTGTGTCTCCTGAAAATGAAGCTAAGTTGATGCCTTCCCAGCCTTTTACGTATGCATTTAGGAGTTTAATTTGAGAGGTAACATGTTGATGACTTGTGTGGTTCAACCAACCTGTAGTCGTACTAACCAGCTACCTCAGGTATGAGCTCAGGGTGGGGCTAGCTTGTCTCTGTGTCAAAGTGCTGCTGCACTTGGCTCATTGTCAAGATGAACAGACATTATGTGTTAAAAACGAGCTCTTGGTCACCAAACTGCTCCTGTTCAGTGAAAACAAAACAAACATAAAAATTCTTTTTCAGCATGTAAAGCTGAAAAACTGTGTTCATGGGACGACTGGGCTTCACATATCTTTGTGTGCAACAACATGCCACGGTTACATGTCCTGGAAGGAGCGGGGGGGTTGGTTGGGTGGATGGTCTGGGTACGTGGGGGTGGGTTAAACTGGGGTGTAGCTGAGTGAAACAACAGCATAGAGTAGCAGGGAGTTGGCTGAGAGCTGCAGACTATTGCATCTGTATTGATTGGGCTCCAGCCTTTTCCATTTTCCATGAACTCCTCTGAGCTTCTCCAAGTGGGAGTGATGGGGGGATTTGCTTGATCTTTATGATATTTCTTTAAACATGATGCCGTCGTTATGCCTCCCCTGGGAGGACACCAGCCATTTCCAGTAAATCAAAGGCTCTCAGTCCCTTGCTGCTTTGCACACACCTTATTTATAACCCTGCTAAACAGCCCCAACACACCAACATCACCACCACTGCAAACACCACCATTCTCATAAGTGATTTCAGCCTCTGCCAAATGAATAGTTTTGAAGTGCGGTTGTACCAGTGAGGAACGGCAGTGCTTAGCTGCGCACTTGACCCTTCTCTGTAGAGTTCACTGAGCCGTTCCAACAGAGGCTGTAATCAACAGTGACAGGAATGATGTAGACAATAGATGACGACAGTTTGAATTCTGTCTGCTCTCAGAGGAGGGGGTCGTTTGGATGAGACTGATCTGATTTACTGTCGCAGAGCGGAGGACGTCAAGTGGCAGCTTCAGCGTGTCCTCTGACTTACAAACAGGCCCGAGGTCTCAGCGGGAGCTGGAAGCAGGGCAACCCACATATCCACTAGTGCAGGTGCCCTCTCCATGGGGCCAGGTGGTGGCTAATTCGCTTTCTTTGTCCCTCCTAATGAATTGTTAATTGGTTTGCATCACCTGCCGAGCCGAGGATAGCAGGTGCCGAGTGCTGGTGGTGACGGAGGCCACTGTCACTGGCCAGCCACCTCGTGCACACCAGTACCTGCATTTAACAGGCCAAATGTCACCTCCCTACATGGAGCGACTTGGCAGTTTAACAGTGAGGATATCGTCATGGTTTATGCCTTGTTGCCCTAGTTGTTAGTCATAAAATACTGTACAGACTCTCTACACTACTCTGCATACTACTCTTTGTTATATATACATTAATGCATATATAAGACATTTGTGAATGTTTCTTTATTGGCAGAATGCTGTTCGTTTGACCTTTACTCTGTAAAAGTACTGTAAAAGCATCAAATTAAATGCCTTATATTCAAGCATGTTGTGCATTGTGATTTTGAGATACGCCAGGATTATAGCAGTCAATATTTGCCTTAATAGCGTTTTCCCCTTTGCAGGTGGTTGCTCTGAACAAGCGCAGTAAGGAGGCAGAGTCTGCATTCCTGGGAATCTACAAACAGCTTATCGAAGCCCCAGGTGAGTCCCCCACTATGACCAGAGATGTGCATCTTCACAAACAACAACACCACCAGCAGAAGCAGAAGCACCACACTGAAGATATATTACTTCTAGATTTATCTTCCCCATACCGAGATCAATTTCCCATCAAATCCCCAGTGATAGTGGGCCGTCCACTATCCCCGGACCAGCCCTGTAAGTAGACTTGCACAGACATATCATGTATATATGAAGCAATACACAAACCAAAAAGTAATTTTCTTGCCACAGAGAGATATGGTGCAATAGCACACGCATATAAGATACATAAAACCCTATACCCTGTGGCTTTTATCTATTTTTTAAAGTCTGTGCTCTCAGAGTGGTTTCCAAAACTCTGCGTGAGGCCACTTCAAAACCCAGCACTGGTCCTTGAGTGTAGCCTGGCTGAGGAGCGAACACATCCTTGAGGAGCTCTGCTGTTGATTGTGGAGGGCCAATTAAAATCCCAACTGTAGCCTGGCTTCGTTTGGAACGCAGGCCTGATGAGGCCAATGGGGGAAAAGGGGAGAGAGGGTGAAGGAGTGAGTTAGAGGGGAGGAAAGACATATCATGTGTTTATGCAGTTGTTATTACAGTCGCAGGGCACATGTACTGTATTGCTCTTTGTTGCAGGAGACGGCAGCAAAACGCAGCCCAATCTCAGTCTAGATCAGAGAAACACTTGTGGCAGCAGTAGAGAATGCTGTTTACAGATTCAATGAATACAAGATAAAAGTCTGCGTCTGAGAAATAGCGACGGCAGCAAGTGACTTTTAAAGGTCTCATTTTTCCTTGAAGTCCCCTGCTTGATATTGCGTGTGTGCGCACACACAAACACACACACACGCGCGCTCACAGACTTAAAATTGAGTTATTTCCTTGATAAGAAATACCCGTCTTTGAAGATGTATTCAGTTTGATTTTCTGACCTATACGTTTTATATCAAGGCCTTTCCTCTACCCCAGGACCATCTGTGGAATATGTTTGTCAACAAACCCCAGAAAAATAGAGAGTCAGCGACGGACTTTTTAACTTTACACTTTAACAAAGTAGATTTTCTCTTTTGATACATCGACTTAGAGTTCTGTTCTGGTCAGTTACTGAGCGTACGGTGGTCAGCTGTCCTGTGTCAGGTGACATCAGGTGACGTAGCTTCGTCTGCCTCCATTGACCTTTGCTTCACTGAGAGCCTGTTTCAGTGTTTCGCTAGTTTCTGTCTGCCTGGTTTCTTTCTCAGTAAAGGTCAGAGCTGTGTTGGGCAGGTGTAGTAATCAATTACTCATTATTACTCAATTTGAAAAGCAATTCAATTATTTTACCGAGTGATTACAGCAGACGTAGCTGCTTTAGTTGTCACATGACTTCAATTACTCAAAGGTGCCTTGCAAACTCGAAAAATGTCACACTCATGTGTTGGATATTCTGTTTCCTGTTTGAAAAATACAATTAGACATTGGCCCTGTTCAGATCTGAGTAAACAAGCATCGTGAGGGATCAGATCACAGTTAGACAGCTCATAGTACAGGTGAGAATGCACCAAGGACGCAATGAGCTCCAATCACTCATACAATATTCGGAGGTGGTCCGGACCACATGTGGCCACATTCTTTTAGCAACAACCCTGAGCTGGGCTGCAGTGATGGACCACCTGCTCAGCTGATGTCCTCAGTGTAGATACTCAGTCACTCACCGACGTCGGCATCTTATTATTACACGTCTGAAAATGCCGAAAAAGCCCAGAGAGATTTATTACGAGTGCGTAAAATTCGCCTACCTAACACACATTACACGGATCTACCCCTAAAGTAAGTGGGTTCTTCCTTGGCACATGCTTCACCCCAGAAGCTACGTTCAGTGAAAATCAGCTTGGTTGCTGTGTGGTTAATCCTGCAACAGACAAACGGCAGTCAAAACTTTGTGGAAGTAATAAATCGACCATCCACCTTGTAGGTTCATATGAGTTACTGTCGCTGAACTTCAAGTTGGAACTCCTCACCTCATTAGTTACCCAAACTTGCTCTTGGCCAGGCCAAAGCAGTCCTAGATTGACTAATCTTACCCAGCAACCTTCTCAAGAAAGCTAAAATGATGTGTTGCAGTCTGATCCTGCAGGATATTCTTCAACTCTCCCAGCTGCAGCCACACAGAAGCAGAGCAATGAGAGTATTTCTGTGCCGGGCCGTTGCAATATCTGCCATCTGTGATGAGAGCCTACAGTATCCTGTAGCTGTTTGTCACTGTACATCGTGCTGCAGGTGGCCAAGGTCACCCCCCAACCCCCCCTTCTCCAGCCCACCCCTCGCTAGAATGGATGACTCCAGATACACCGGAGGACAGTCATTTGGCTGTGGCCCCACTTCATTTCTCTCTGCCCCTCAAACACAACAGCGAGCTTACCCGCCATTTCCCCAACAAACGCTGCAGCTCATGTATTTTTAATCTTTTGACAGATGCAATTATTCTTTACACGCCGTGCTCGTTAATCTTAATGCAGTTATTACTATTCATTGCTGGACGTTTTTCCCTCTTTTTATTTCAATGGAAAGTGTCTCTCCCCCAGTGTGTGTGTGTGTGTGTGTGTGCGTGCTCATTTGTGTGTTGTTGATCCAATCAGATCAGGCCAACAGCCCAGTTAATGAATGCAAGAGGCGAACAAGGAGATGAGGGGGAGGGGCACCGGCAGCAGCAGCTCAATATGCGACCTGTTGTATCCGGCTATCATTAACATCTGGTCACATATCAGTTATCCACTTTGCCGTGCCAACTATTGAATACAAATAACAGATCCATTACTTTGTTAGATACCAGCGTGATAATGTTACGCTTTGTTAATGCAAGATAATGCTCATCTTCAATCACAACCAGAATCCAACACTAAACTCGGAGCACGAATAACTTCTTGATGCAAGTGATTGAAGTGGTATTTTTCTCTCTTCTTGCCTTTTGTTAGGCCCCTAAGCTGAGGTGCCAATCCACTGGAGTGTTTCATTAGTGTGCTATATTTTGATTTGCCTGTGACATCTCCCCATGCTGTGCACTGTAACTCCTACCCAGTCTGGGGCTTGAAAGAGGCCTGTTAACAGTGTTTCCCTAACAATGTTTATATCACCTCCGCACGGTTTTGATCAGCCCAGATAAACATGTCCTGATCACTGAACGTTGAAAAACTGTGGCAGATCCTGCCTGGGTTCGTCGGTTTCCCAGAGCTGCAGCTAACTTCCTCCATCTATTTCTTCCTCTCCTTCTCGCTGTCTCCTCCTGCTCTTCTCTCCTGGAGTGTGTGTGAGCGCAAGTGGCGTTTGAACGTCGGCGTTTGTTGCCACCTCTGTGAGAGCAGCGAGGGCCTGTCGCCAGGGGCGTAGCCCTGAGACTGACGCTCCAGGTGTTTGCTCTTCCTCGCCTCCTCTCAACACACACACCGCACACTCATCCCTCAGGATCCGCCCGCTCCCTCTCTCCTTTAGAACACAGCTCCTTTTATCTGAGCAGGGAGCTCAATGAGAGTTTGTGAAGATTCTGATCTGAATACACCCCTCTAAGTGTGTGTGTGTGTGTGTGTGTGTGTGTGTGTGTGTGTGTGTGTGTGTGTGTGTGTGTTGTGTGAGCTGGGCCTACAGTATGTGTGTCCATGTGTGTGCTAGTGGAAATGTTATGGCAACAGTGCTTGCTAGTGGTGACCATCAGTATTACGGATCAGGGCACAAGTTAAAGCAGCTTTCTCTCACGTTAAGTTGCATGTCGTCTCGTATCAAGATGAGAGTTGCGAGTGCCTCCCTTATTCACATCTTATGTCTCCTATGGTTATGAAATTATCAGAACAGAACGCACTGACCTTAGTAATTCAGAGTCGTTGAGATGCATTAAGAGCGGTTGTCCTGCGAGCACCAGCGAGAGAGGCCTGCAAGGCACAGCCAGCTGCCTTATTGTAATTGTGCAGCTGAGTACCTACCGTCAGGATAAGAGGGAAGGAGGAGCGCTGTGCGTGTTTGTGGCAGTGTGTTGGAAAATAAGGGCGTATAAAGCTGATCGAGAATGAAAGCTCTCTGGGTGGGACGAGATTATGCACAAGTGATTAATAAGAGCAGTAATAAACAAAGGCCCAGGAGATGTTTGAGGTGCTTAATAATGCATTATGTTCATAAAAGAGCTGGGCCTCTTCAACTGATCCCTGCGGAGTACGACACCCCAGAGGGACCAGGAAAGAAAGAGAAAGTGTGTGTGTGTGTCTGTCGGAATGTGTGTGTGTGTGTGTGTGCAGATGAGATGTAAATGCAGGATTTCAAAATGTGAAAACAATAGCCCGGTGTACGGGGTGACGTTAATTCCTTGTGATGTGTCTTACATGTCACATGAATTAGAACGGAATGAAGGTTGTTTGATTCTTTTGTGTAATTTCAAGTGAAGTTTGGTTTGAGGGTTTTTTCAAATCAGCATCTTCCGTTAATTTCAAATGCCGTGCAGCTCCGGCTCCGCTCTCGGTGCCTTTCCTTCTCCGTCCTTCAGTCTGTCAAACAAAGACTTGCAACAGCGCTGAAAAAAAAAAGGTTAAGAAGTTCCTCTTTTGTTTTGTTCACACACAAAAGCCAATTTATTTTTATGTTAGTATTTTCTCCCTCCTTCTTCCACGTCAAGGTAAAGTGGCGTCAGTCTGCTAACTGAATATCAAATGCTCATCAGATTCACATGCACCACACTGAGGTTCTTGCTGTGAGATGTTTCTGCTATTCCCAATCAAAATGGATCATTGGCTCGTGGAAGTAATTTATCGTACATGTTTTAGATCACTTTACATCGTCTGAAGGTGAAAAAATGAATCTCGTCAACCCAGTTTGGGTCCTTGACAACAATATTACAGCTTTGTTACTGTTTGTTGCAGCAGCAGCAGGAACGTGTTTATGGACCTTGAAGTCCACTCAGAGCAAAAAAAAACAAGACTGTTTTGAATGAAAAGAAAAAACCTTGGAGCACAGCCTTGTAAATTAATTTGTTCGTGTTGTATGATGGGAACACAGCTGGCCTCATTAACATGCGCACAACAAATAATTATAGCGTTTTTTTTTCTCTCTTAAGCCAGCCAATGCCTGGCTAATGGGCTTGCTGGGTTAATTATGTCAGAGCGTAATTACACAGGGCCCAGGGAGACATAATGGTGCACCCTACTGCGCCCACACTGCCTAATGATTGTGTATCGCTGACAGGGCCAAGACGGACCGCCCGACACACCTGCTTGTTTTGGCAGACACCACCCGGGTCCACCCCCGCCCACCTAAACACATATCCTGTACCTGTGCACCGTCCTCTCCGATACCGACTGCTGTCCGCTGAGCCGTCCAGCCTCTGACAGGCTTCTGTTCACCCTGGTCAGAAGCCTCAAAGAGATACTAAACTGCCTCCTGCTTTGAGATGTGCAATAGCACAGAAACAGCAACTCGGTGACCACACGGCAGCAGCTACAGGATGGCAGTCTCATTACCGCGCAGCCAAAGTGATGAAACCCAATATCAATGCAGCTGAGATTGTTCATAAACAATTAAAAGTCTGAGGAACTTTGTAGGCTAGCAGCAAGTCAGGGATAAAGCTGTTCCAGACAAGGTCTGGTTTATCACCAGTTAAAGGACTTCTTTGTTGTGATAATCGTAAGTGTTGCCCAGGCGGTGCGCTGCAGATCAGTGTGAGTCCCATCAGAACTCCCACAATACTTCAGGCTTTACTCAACAAACATTTAGGATATGTTGCCTTCATTGGTGTGATGTTTCCAGTTTCCTTTACCAGTGTCTGAATTGGTCATGTGTCCTATACATAGATACAATAGCCCGTGTTTCCCCCCCGTCTGACTTAATAGTCGTAATGTTGACGTGTTCACAGGACTCCAGTAATCACTTTGGTGAGCACAATTCTATTAAAGCTTAAAGAAATAATACAGAAATATATTTTGTGCATAAGTATATTGGCATTTCTTCCAGATAACTGTGGCTTGTCTTATTGTCTGCGAGTCCTCCAGAGCCTGAACTGTTTTATGAGGAGAGTGATGTCATAAACCTCCTGTGATTTATAAGCTGAAACGAGCTGCTGTTCGATCAGCTATCATGACCTCAGATCAGACATCCAATCATCCTTAATTAAGATAAGGGATGAATTCTAATTTGAGCGGTTAATCTGAAGGGGGTGATGTGACTCACCTGATATGCATAATGCCTTGTCAGCTGTGTTGTATTTGTTGATGAACACTGAGAGGTGGGGTTAGTGTTCAGTTCCTCTTCGTTTCCAGGTTTCATTCGGTGGATTTATCATCGGAGCGTCTCAGAGAAGAAGCTGCAGTGCTGCTTGTGAACTGCTGCAATTAGTAGCTCTATTTTGCAAAGTAATCAGCAGTCTATTTGGACTCTCCTTCAGTAACTGTAGATCCTCGGCCTTTTGAGAGTATCTCTGCTGCTCTACTTATACGGGGGTTAATTTTGTATACAGACTTAAGTTATATCCCTTCACTTTAAATTTGACTTGACTTTACTCCCCTGCCACTGATTGATAATCCCGGCTTGTCCAAGTGTGAGAGATCCCTTACTATAATCTCTGTCCTTTGATCATTAAAAGTTGAAAGGATATATGGGAAAGAGGCTGATAAAGTGATTTCTGTGACAGTGGGTCGATGGAATAGCAGTGCTTTAAGTCATCCTGTTTGTCTTAGAAGAGCTGTGCTCTTAATAGTGATGTCCCTTGTGACTGATGCAATATCTCCACAGTTGGTGTAACAATGAGCGCAGACAATCTTAGACTGTAAACGGTCCGGGGAAAAATAGCTCAATCAATTAAATGGCCCAAAATGTTTGTCTGATGAAAATGCAGATATGGCGAGTTGCAATGTGTGGCCAGGATTTCAACAAATTGCACGTTGTAGAAGTTTGCATTTATTTCTGCGAGTTTGTATTCACACAGTGGCATCTGGCAAAAGTCTAAACGTCTGCGGCTCAAACTCCTTATGAAATCTCACTTCAGTCAGTGCCCATACTGAGGAAGGGATCCGATTGGGTTCCTCAGAGAAGTCTAAGATGAGCGGATGAAAGCTGTGGGAGAAAAGTTTGTGCAGCAAAGCAGCGATTTTCCTCCTCTTTTAGAGTTTTGAAGGGCTGCGGTGTGTGTGTGTGTGTGTGTGTGTGCGCGTGGCTCTACATCTCGCCTCCCCCCTTGTCAAGGAGCTCCCCTGAGCTTCCCTCTCTGTGCTTTGGCACTAGAAGTCACCTCCTTTGGTGTTCGGCAGGCAGGTACACAACAGGAGCAGCTCACTCTCTCTGAGCTGTTGAACTTTTCGGGAGGGGAAGAAAGGGAAGGGGAAGATTAAAAACAGCCCTGTGATGTGGAGTGCCGAGCTGCCTCCTGAGAATTCCTGGCATAATAATTTAAATGATCAAATGATACAGAGGAGACTTGTTAGCTGAGAAACAGCCTCCTAGTTGGCCCCATGGGCCCAGTGCTGCCGCGCATGCATTGCAAAACAGCTCCTCTGTTGTGCTAAAGAATCCCGCTTTTTTTTTTACCCCCCTTTTCAGGAGCAGACTTTTCTACACTTTGCCTAGGTGTATACTCGGGACTTAAGACTCCGTCAAATCTTCCAGGCATTCTTTTTTTTTTGTCTTCTTTGTCATTTATCAGCATGTGAGAAGACTCATTAGACCAGATATCTGTACATGTGAGGGGTCGTAACCACACTTGTATCATTAGGTCCAGCCTGTGAAATGTTAAAAGGCGCCTGAGTGAAGAAAGTCTGAGTCCCTCTTTGGAAACAAGTCTCAGTGGAATAGCCTGCCTCTGTTGAAACTGTGCAGAAAACCCAGGCAGCATATACAGTTAAACAGCTATTTTGCTTCTTTTTTTTTTTGTAAGTAAGAGTGTATGGATTTCATGTGAATCTAAGTAGTTCTTTCAACAGATCTTTGTCTGTCTGTTGTCACAGATCCAGCTCCTGTGTTGGAGGCCTCACACACCCTAGAGGAAAGGCTGCAGCAGCTTCAGAGTTCAGCCCCAGACAGCAAGGCCCTGGCACGGGAGATCAGCCGGCACTGGAAGAAATACCTGGAGTGCCTTGTAAAGATAGGTCAGAACATCATCATGCACCAGGAGTGATGCTCCTTAAATGCCATTTTTTTAGGACAGTCCTTAAAGTTATTTGTGCACACCAGGTTTTGAGAATGTTGTGAATAGAACAAACATATCACTTTTTTATCATATTATTCACGGACGCTCTTTCCGTCCAAACAGAGCCCACAGAGGACAGCCCTGCAGTCTCAGGGGCAGCAGAGACAGGACACCCTTCAGAGTCCAGCTCTCTCGCCTCCCTGATGACCCCCAACAGTACACTGGCTCCAGGGGCCCCAGGCTCCCCACAGCAGAACTACCAGGACCGAGCTGAGGAACAAGGGTGAGAACTACTGACGGCTGCCTGCTGTTACTAAAATAATTCTTTTAGAAAGACATTTAAGATCGTCAAAGTTAATTCTTAAAAAACATCAGTTTTTATCTGCATTATATTTTGACATCAAAGTGTTTTAAGGTGTTGGGGAGCACTACTGCAACAGTTGTATAAGGCCTTTTATGACTCAGCGGGAAGCTGAACATAGTTTAGTTGATAAATGCATCGGTTGTACCTGAAGACTACTAGTTTAAAAAAGGAACAGACGTGGAGGCTACCAGACCTCTGCAGCCCACGACTGTTGACTTGCGGTTTGTGGCTACATCAGAACCTGCTAACACACCCGAATAATTACAGTCAGATGACTCAGGCTACCCTGTGGGAACAGTGCCAGGTTTAGGAGGAAGACACCGTGTGTGGATGTGCTGCATTAGTTCGTATCCTCTTTTATCTTAAGGAAGTGTTATACTCTATTTAATTTAATATTATTTCGAAAAATTGAATCTCTATTTTATCTGTGAAACCTGCACTCGCAACTTCCACATGGAGGTTCCCTCGAATGAACATTATCCTGTCTCAAAGCATAAGGACACGTATAGTAGCTTCGATGATGCAGTGTGTTAACTGTTTCTCCTTGCAGGGAGGAGGAGGAGGAGGGCACCGATGTTAGTTTGGCTGACAGACTGTCGGAGGCAGAGGAGAAGATCAACGTTCTGCATTCATGTAAGTAGTCACATGGCAACACTGGCAGATAAAGCTGTTAAATATAACTTCAACCTATTAAAGACATATGTGACATGACTTTTCTGTGAATTTATGTGGTACATTTAAGGGAGCCCTCACATTGTTATGTTTAAACTAGAAGTTACTAGTAATTAAGATATGTAAAATATATTAAATGTTCCCAAAAAACAAGTTAATGAATGAAGCTTTAAGGTCAAAGTTTGTGTTACTATGTTTCAGCTTTGAACACTGCACAGTCCGAGCTGCTGGACCTGCGGTGTAAATATGATCAAGAGATGGCCAACAAGTAAGAATCTGCCTCCGATTTTTCATTCTGTGTTTACCAAACCTGTATTTCTGTAAAACCTTCAACCTCCCTCGCTCCCTCCCTCCGGTCCTGGTGGTAACACATGCCATCTCTGTGGCCTTCATCACTGGAGGTTGTTGTAGCAATTCAAGTGCTGAAGCTGCTCTTCTTTATTTTGTGTACATAAATTCATGTCCAGTGTAGAGTTGAGGAATGCCATTGTAAAGGCGGAGGGTGAGAGTGACTCAGCCACTAATGCAGGTCGATGAGAGAGCTCTGTGTTTGCCTTCACTGGCAGCTGGGCCTTGACAGCCCTCAAGAAGAATTGCTCCATTTAAAGATTGCTTCAGAAAACACTCTACCTAGTCCTGGTCTTGGGCGCAATGTATCCACTGCACGCCTGAAAAGAATCTGAGCTTGTATGAAGGATGTCGATAGACATTCAAAGTAAACACTCCTTTGTTTGGGTTGTGCTCCAGAGCGCAGCCTGCCACTGCTAATGGATTTGCTCCCAGGCCTAATCCATGGCGCGATAGAACTGATGTTTCTGGACCCACTGCCATCCATTTCGTTGGATTGGACAGGTTTTCATTCCGTCCTTACCTTTTGGTGTGCAGCTGTAGTAGCGGCACTGACCCACAGCAGCAGTTATCCCTCCCCGACCCCGATCCTCCGATCCTCTGAACACCAGGTTTCCTCAATGTTGATAAGAAAGACTATTTGTCTGCTTCGGCTTGAGTAGCTGAGCAGATAATCAATACAAAACATTTTCCGTACAGCACAAGTTCATTAAACGTGGCGCTGACACCTGTTAGTGTTCCCTGTCAGCAGGGTGTCGTCGATCCTGGTCTTGTTGATGAGTCCTGGTCACGGCTGCGACCTCCTGAAACCACAAAACTGATGACCTTTAATGCCAATAATAGCTTTGGTCTGAGAGAGTCACCATGTGTGACTGATACAACATGTAACTGCAGCAATACTGGAGGATTCGACTAACTTCAGACCTTATGACACCATTATTATTTTGTGTTAAGAACATTTTAGATAATTACGTTCCCTCATAGGAGACAGTGGAAGATGTGAAAGTCTAAAGATGAAAGTGGATGAAGTTTGTTAAATATGGATTAAAAGAAGCCCAATATGTTCTTTGTAGAATTTAGTCTTTTGGTAAAAAGGACGATAAGGTGTCCTGAAACCTGGAAAACCTATGTGCATATTTAAATCAGTCACAGCATCCTTGTTAATTCATCCTTATCTACCTTTTGAAAATCAGGTCCCATGTGTGCAAAAGGAAACTGTTGCTCTTCAAACAAACCTCATGAATAATCCTGCTGAGCTTCTGTTTAAATTATACTCATTGTTAGATGTTTGGTGGCAAGTTGGAGTTCAATCACAACTAAGTGCTCCGGATACGGATCAGCCATCCAGATCCCTTCCTGCTCCACAGACACCATTAGAGGAGGTTATATGTACCTGAGATGTTTAACTGATGGCTTTGTGAAAACAGTAAAAATATCTTCTTATTAGCAAACAATTCAATAATGTGATGGCTGTGAATACGACTGAAATATCATGATCCACATCGGGGGTTGAATTAAGAGCCGAATTTATCATAAAGAATAAACACAAGATATAAGATGCAATGTGCTCCTGCCAAAGACATAAATTAGGTACATTTCCATTTTTTTATGAAACTTTATTTTCCAAAGAATTCACATTAAACTTTCTCCGTCATCCTCGGTACTGTGGAGATGTTAGCCATCCCAAAGTTTATGTATTTTTCTTCATTTTCAGGATATGCTGTGTTGCACTGTTAAGTCTTTTTCATTATTGCTAATAGAGGAACTGAAACATTAAAGAAAATACAGTGCAGTACAACTGCAGTACTGGATTACATGTGAATACATCTCCACTGTGTGACACGTACAGCTACCTGCACATCAAATGGATTTAAATTTGATTAAAGGGCTTTGCTCTGAATCTTATTTTAATGTTCTGGTTAAGATCCCAATTCATAATTTCCTCAAGTTTATAGATAATGAAAATGAAGTTTGTTGTTTATTGTGGAAAAGAATTAGAGAATTAACAGTTTGTGTTTCATCAACAGTGGGGCTTGATTTGTGTGTGTTGCTTATTTGAGAGTGAGCTTATCTCCACAGTAATCCTGTGGTTTTCTGTCTGTCTGACTAACTGTGTGTGTGTGTGTGTGTGTGTGTGTGTGTGTGTCTGTGTGTGTGTTCCAGGGCAGGGGAGGTCAACACCATCTTGGCGAATCTTGAGAAGGCGAACCAGGTGAGTTCAGTCTTCTTCTGCACTTCTCTGATTGAGATGCTCCTTCGTTAAGGTAATCACTCCTGTAATCAAGCCTTGGCTTTAATTAGACACCCTCCGTCCTGTGCCCCCCCCCTCCCATCCTCCTCCCTTCCCCTGAGTGTGTGATTAGCGAGTGTAAACCTGAGCCCCCGTCGGTGGGAGCTCTGTGGTAGCACGGCTCCACTCAGCAGAGAACCGGAGACTGCGGAGCACGATTGATGCCGTAGTGCTGAACGCCAGGGTTCTTCGTTATCTCATTTCCTTGATTGCTTCCTATCCTGGTGATACCTCTTTTCTTCAGCTCCTTTCTTCTGGTTCTTCTGCGTCTCTCTCTCTCTCTCTGATACTCTCACTCTGCCAGTAGCTTCTAGATAAATGTACTCAAAATGAATCTTTAATTGGCAGGCCGGCTGTGACAGAGCAGGTAAACAGTTTGGGGAAAAAAGTGGGCTGACTAAACAGCCACCTCAGCAGAATAAACCAGAGACTGCACGCTTGTGCTCAGGCTTCCCCTTGACCCTGACTTTCAGCGCGACGATGCCTCCTTTGATTCATGTATATGCCCTCAACTGGAACATCTCTGTTCAAGCTGTGTGAACACTGTGATGTCATGTGTCTGCACAGAGGGCTGAAAAGGCCCATAGAGAAGTGGAGAGGCTAAAGGAGCAGCTAGCCAGCGCCACTACAGGGAGCTGCAATCCAGCAGAGGGCACCAGCAGGGTAAGAATAATGTACTGGGTCTGTCTGTTTTTTTATCTTCTGGTTTTCTTTTTAAGTTCCTGTCAGTAGTGATCTTGTCGAATATAATAAACATTACCTGATCATAATGGCCACCGTCACTTTCCTCTTTAAACTAGCTGGCCTCTCACATCTTCTCTCCTCCTCACTGCTCCTCCTCACCCTCCGTCTCACCCCTTTGCCATGTCTCTTCACCCTGTCAGGAGAAGAGCGAGAAGGGCGAGGTGTTGCCCTCCCAGCTGGAGGCCGCCTTGCTGGCTAAGGACCGCGAAATCCTCCGTCTTCTTGAAAACATCCAGCGGCTGCAGTTCACACTGCAGGAAGTTCAAGAGACGTCGGCCAATCAGATCCTGGAGCTGGAGCGCCAGTTGGCCTACAAGACAGAAGCTGTTGAGGTGAGTGGCTCCGACAGACGATAGGTGACAGAGCACATATCCTCCCTCAGCGGCCCTGCTTTCAAAATGCTTTTTCTCTTTTTCCATTTCAGAGATTAGAAGCTAAACTGCAATCCCAAATGGACTATGAAGAGATTAAAACTGAGCTCAGGTGATAATTACATGTAGACTGAGTTCATAACTCTTTGCTGATGATTTTAGATAAAAAAAATATCTGACTTAATCTGCATCTTTGTTTTTGGCTGTAGTATCCTAAAGGTTATGAAACTGGCTTCTGCGAACGGCAGCTCCTCCCAGGTAATTATTCTGGTTATTGTTCTCACAGCAGGTTGACACAGACTAATCTTTCTCATGGCAAAGTAGACCTTTAGCTCCTTCTTGATGTTCGCTTGGTGTCAGGCATGAAAAACTGATTGATTCACGGAAAATTAAAAGCTTATGTCTGTGTGTTTGTGTGGTTGTGATTCTGTCAAGGCAACAGAGGCTCTGTTGATGGATAAAGAGGCGTTTCTTCCCTCTCATAAGTACCTGGTGGATAAGACCCAACTTTTGCACAGCAACGGTAAGATACTTCGTTTTCCTTCTATAACCTAGTTTTTTAATGGGTAAGCACAAGGTAGACTTCATTTAGGTTCCGATACTTCTCACAACACGGAGCCGTTAGCCGGCACGAGCAACCACTGATTCAGAAACAGGAAAACTTTATTGATACCAGTATGGAAATTATTTTGTTAGTCTACTCTCTCAAACATAGCTAGGAAGAAGGACATGAGTGTCCCGTCTAAGATCTAAGTCCATTGAGATCAGAGAGGATCAAGTCACTTGTGGCTATCAGTAAGTAATCAAGCCGTAGATATAGAGCCTTCTTATCTGTAAAACAGAGAAGCAGAGGCTAATGAAGATGCGTTTCCTTCATCAGCGGCACAAACAACCATATTGCACACACAGCACTGAATTTCACAGCCTCCTGCACACGATGCCTTTAGATAACTGCTGCCTCCAAGTTAGAAATTGCTGTGATTAAATTACTGTAAAACTGTAAATGATGCCAAAATAGTGCCAAAGTAACGATTCATACTCATTGTAAATTAATTTGGTATCTGGTCTGTCTACGAGACGACTAGCAAATACGTTTTAAATGCTTGGAGTTCAGATCAGATACGGGGATGTGATTTTAAATCTCCTCTAATCCATCAGTCTCTGATGTGTGGACCCATCCCTCTTTCTCGTCACTTTGTTCCTCCTTTACATACTCTGTTTGTCTTGTTCATTTCTTCGGGGGATGTCTGTTGTTCTGGTCGCCATGACGCAAGCCAGCCAGCTTCAGCGTGATCAGCTGGTCTCTGGTGGAAACAATAAGACCACAGAGCTGCTGTGAAAAGTGCATTCAGCAACAAACAGTCGTACGAAAGAAGTAGGACCATTGTGAGAACAGAGAACACGCCCTTCTGTTGGCTCACATGAAATAGGTTACTAGTAGAAAAAAAAGTTCCTGATTTGTCTGTTCTGGTTACTGTGAATGCAGGATGGTGGACGAGGAAGAGGACCCTCTCCCTATGGAGACATACAGAGCTCATTCTGACCTAACTAAAACAGAGTTGTGAATATTATATTTCTGCCAAAAGAGCCCTCTTAATACTACACACTGATCCTTTAAATCTCTTTCCAAGGAGTCAGCCAGTTAACACATTAATTATCTGGTTGATGAATATCCAGATTGATTGTTCTGCTTGCTCTGCCGGAGACATTTGTGGCTTTGTGTTTTTTATGAAATGGTTCAGCAGGCATGTTTTTTCCTGTCACCAGATGATGACCAGTCTGAGGAAGCAGGGAGAGAGACAGTCAGGCCGCCCGGCTCTCACTCATCTTCCTCTCAGGTGGATGGCCGTACCTCCCCCAGCCCGGGCCCCCCTACACTGGACGGCTCGTCCTCCAGCCACGATCTCCCCCGTCCTTTCTCTGTGTCGCCGTGCTCTGGAGACCGTCTGTCAGGGGACCTCCTCCTCCACAAGCAGCTTCTGTCTCCACACTTTAAGAAGGAGGGCCATATGGCTTTTCCCACTGCCCTCTATGCAGCCAAAGTCGCCCTCATGTCTGCCACTCAAGGGTCTTCAGGGGCGGGCAGCGGCGAAGCTGGCCTGCCCAGCGACCAGTCCGAAAGCGGCGGCTCGACTGCAGGAGATGACGACCAACTGGACACGGCGGAGATCGCCTTCCAAGTGAAAGAGCAGCTTCTGAAGCACAACATTGGCCAGCGCGTGTTTGGCCACTACGTGCTGGGCCTCTCCCAAGGCTCGGTCAGTGAGATCCTTGCCCGGCCCAAACCCTGGAGGAAGCTGACTGTGAAGGGCAAAGAGCCCTTTATTAAGATGAAGCAGTTCCTCTCTGATGAGCAGAACATCCTAGCACTTAGGACCATCCAGGTCCGCCAAAGAGGTCAGTGGAAGGGACGGGAAACACTAGAAAGGTGGTAGTAAACATAATTCTCACTATATGCAGCTTTACAGCAGAGATCAGGAGAGGATACAGTGAGAGCCAACGAGACAGATTTAAAAATAATCTGTGAAGTGAAAACAGGTGCAAATTAAATCACTGATTAATGTCAATATTCAACAAATGCATACATGTACAATGACATGTAATTGTTTGGTGTTATTCTATATTTTAAACAAGAGAAATATAGATTATCACAAAATAGAAGGTGAAACTGGAAGCAGAACGAGTGTCTGTGAAAATCAAGTAATTTGCAGTCACATCTGTGAATACTTCTTCCATTGCCTTGAATTAAAGTTAATTAAACAGGTGACACTAGGTGATCATATGAGAACGATGGCCCAATCTGACATGTTCAGACATAGGTTGTAAGATAAAAGGCTGCTGTTTCGGGACTGTTTAATGGTTGTGAGAGCGTGTGAAGCTGCTATCTATCCCCAGGTTTTTAAAAAAGAAATATACCGCTGCAGCTTGTTTTGGTGGCTCGGCTCCCGGACCTGTATACGTTTAAAACTTCTCATCTACTTGGACCTTATCCTTGACTTCTTCACGGCTTCCTCTGCCATGTTTGTAGTGTTACTTTTAAACTTTGTTTTCTCCCTAGATTCCCAGCTTTTGAAAGTTGAGCTTCCCGTATACAGCAACCTCAGACAGCACGCGCTCAAAGGCTGCCATTGATCTACCAGTCAAAAGCAAAGCCTTGGAACTGCTCTCTGATCAACCATCCCACTCACCCCTTCCTCTCTGCTCTCTCTCTCTCTATCTCGATCTCTTTCTGTTACCCTCTGTGGCAGGGAGCATCACTCCGCGCATCCGAACTCCAGAAACTGGGTCAGACGACGCCATTAGGAATATCTTGGAGCAGGCCAAGAAGGAAATCCAGTCCCAGAGGGGAGGTGAGGATGGAGCTGCGACTGATAAGTCATAGTTAAAAGCTAATAATTCATTACATTTGTTATTGACGATGACGTTGGCAATTTTAATGCATCTGAATTGAAAAGTTCATTTGAGTGTCCGTGTGTGGGTCTGTGTTGTTTAGGTGATAGCAAGTCATCGCTGAGCGCCGCTTTGGGCAGAAGCACTAACGGGGCAGGCAGCAGCTCTGACGAAACCATAAAGAACATCCTAGAACAGGCCAGGAGAGAGATGGAGTCCCAGCAGCATGCTCTGATGGAGATGGAGGTGTGTGGGAGAGCCTCAACAGGACCTCAGGTAGAACGTCTGGGACCCCCCGAGCGCTCCAGGGGCCTGCCGTTACCCATCTCCATCAAACAGGAGGAGGGGGGCTGTGTTACTGTCTGCATGGCCAATCCTATCAGCAGCCTCCAGACACCCCTCAGTGTTCTCTCTCCGGCTGCCTTCGTCCAGAACATCATTCGCAAAGTCAAATCAGAGATCGGCGAGGCGGGCTCCTACTTCGACCAGCACTGGTCTCAAGAGCGGGGGTCATTGGGGCTTGGCAGCGGAGGGAGTTCTCAGCCATTTAATTCAATCTCCCCTTCCCTGTCTTCCTCCTCCTCTGGTCCCTCTGCGATGCCCCGGCCCTGGCCTCGTCTGGAGAACGGCGATTGTCTCCCGAATAGCGAGGAGGCCTCCGCTGCCGAGGACGAGCTGGGGCTGGGTCGGCCAGTCGAGGTGAAGGTGGAGTCAGACACGTCAGTGAGTGGCGAATCTCCAGGTCCAGGCCCCGGGCGGCTCTCCTACTACCCTGCATACATCCCCCGTGCCCTCAAGCCCACCGTACCGCCGCTGACTCCAGAGCAGTATGAGCTGTACATGTACCGAGAGGTGGACACCATTGAGCTGACCCGGCAGGTGAAGGAGAAGCTGGCGAAGAACGGCATCTGTCAGAGGATCTTTGGTGAAAAGGTCAGATCATAGGAAGTCGAACTTTATCGTGCCATGTCATAATGATTAACATCTTACAGTTTGGGTGTTAGACTTAATGTTAACATCACATTCCCTTTAACAAAGATATCTGCGTGCATGCTCTTCATGCCATCCCCATCGAGCGCGGTCAACAGCTTCCCCACAGCCATGGTATAGTTCACGCACTGCTTGAGTCGACTTCCTTTGCCATCACCAACACTGTCTCTCCGTGCAGAACACCAGACATAACAGAACGTTGAACCTTCCTGGTCTCTGTTTAAAAACTTACAGCAGAATTCAGGTTATTTTTAGTCATTAAGAGAAAACACTGCTCATCTCACTAAGCAGGTGTTGTCACCTTACTGCTCCTCAGATTTGTGAACCTGCAGTTCATTCAGCATTGCGCCGTTAACGTCTGTGACCTCGTGGATGAGTTGTCGCTCGGAGAGCTCTGCGGCAGGCCAGCCGAAGGATCCGACTCACGACACAGTTCTCCCAGCTGGGATACTGGGTCGTGGCTGAGCGCCTCTTCCCAAACGAATTGATTTCAGCAACTTTTTTTCATCTCTTCTGATATTTTCTTTGATGTCCTTTACTTTGAATACAAATTAGATTCCACATAATTCAGTCATCTGAGTGGAAATGTCAATTTTTGCTGATTGAGCAACTGACAATCGGGGAAAATAAACTTTCTCAAACAGATGAAGTGGGTGTTAAATCATTTTATTCCTTAAATAGTTTATAATAATTTTAATTCAAACATTTCATCTAAAAATCAATCAATCGCTATGAAAAAAAAATGCAGTAATAGAGGAAATCAGGAATTTAGGGAGAAGTTGTATCTATTGAAAGTGCTTCTTTGTTATATGTTGGTTTGTTGGCTTGTTGTGAATATACAGCTTTGTTTCCAGGTAACACCACTGGATGTTCTCCAAGGCCACTATGTTTTTAGTGTGTTTAATTCTTTGTGGGAGGAAAAAAAGTTTCAGGTTTTATGTTGCAGATTTTAGACATGATACTTACAGTTAGAGATGATACTTACAGTTTAATTCTCATTTCTCTGGCTTATGGCTTTCTGTGAGTCGAGCTATGTAAATGTGGAAAAACCAAACGGAAACAAATTTCCTGAACTGATTTCCACTTCAGGGTTTGAAGACTGCGCTGTGATTTCTATTTACCAGTTTTTCTGGCATATTCAAACGTGGGTGACAATTTACCCAGAAATCAAAAGGGAGTTAGACGCTTTTATGTTTTTGACTTTTATGTTACTCTCTTTTAACTTAATGATCACATAAAAAGATCAGATCTTTGCTTCAACATGGCTTTTTTTTTTTTTTTACACATAAAAAGTGCTGCAGGTTGAAGTTAAAGGTGTTTCAGTGGCCTCATCATAAACATTTACAGGGTTTTGCTTCCCTCTAGTGGTTATTTGCTGAAAGTGTTTCACTGAAGCGTCGAGCCATCAGAGAGACTACCCACTAAAACATTTTTCTTTCATGATGATAATTTGGAAACACAATCAATGTTGTGCAGTTTATACATCTGTTGTTTTTTTTGTCACAGATTGTAAAGTATCGATATATTATCTTGTATTGTATGATACAGGTTCTGGGGCTCTCTCAAGGCAGTGTGAGCGACATGCTGTCACGGCCCAAACCATGGAGCAAGCTGACCCAAAAAGGCAGGGAGCCCTTCATCCGTATGCAGCTGTGGTTACTTGACCAACTGGGCCAGAGCCTCAACCAGACCCCGAACCAGGGCCACGCTCAGGGTGAGGCTGCAGTTTACACCCACAGGAATCAAAGTTAAAATTCTGCAATATCAAAATATCAAACCTAGCGTTACAAACAGTTGCAGGATGTCACTTTACACACGATAGGTGAAAGATTGAGGATGGCATCTGCAGTGGCTTCATAGACGATAAAGGATCATGACATTTTTCTAATGTTTACCACCACCAGATAAAAGCCCAGTGACGGCCCAGTCCTCACCGTCCCCTCCCCCGAGCCCAGCAGAAAGCCATCCCAGTCCACTGGCTGAACCAGTCAGCCTCTCCCTGGAGAGCAGTAAGGAGAACCAGCAGCCTGAGAGCCTGGTCCTGGGTCTCCCACCCCACCCAGAGGGCGGGAAGTCCACCCCCAGCTTCATGGCCCTGCATCAGCCCACAAACCCACTTGGCATCCAGGAGCTGGTAGCCATGTCTGCGGAGCTCGACACCTACGCCATCACCAAGAAGGTTAAAGAGGTGCTGACAGACAACAACTTAGGTCAGTCTATTTTACACTGTGTGGTTTAATAAACTCCTTGTGAATGCAGACACAAGCCCCAACATCACTATATATGCTTGTTTCCAGGCCAGCGTCTTTTTGGGGAGACTATCCTTGGTCTGACTCAAGGTTCGGTATCTGACCTGCTGTCCAGGCCCAAACCTTGGCATAAACTTAGCCTCAAAGGCAGGGAGCCCTTTGTCCGCATGCAGCTGTGGCTCAACGATCCTCATAATGTAGACAAGCTTAGAGCTATGAAGAAGATGGAGAAGAAAGGTGGGGACTGTATAGTATCTAACAGTAACAATTTTGTGTGTTTTTTAATGTTCCTTTACACTGGTTTTCATTGTCTGCAGCTTATCTGAAGAGACGATATGGGCTACTGAGCACTGGCTCGGATAGCGACTCGCCCAGCACTCGCTCTGAGTGTGTGAGTCCAGCGTTGGCCTCGCTAGACCTGTGCCCCTACAGCCAGGTGAAGAAGCCTCGGGTGGTGCTAGGAGCTGAAGAGAAGGAAGCCCTGAGGAGGGCCTACCTCTTGGAGCCCTACCCCTCTCAGAACACCATTGAGATGCTGGCCTCGCAGCTCCACCTTAAAACCAACACTGTTATCAACTGGTTCCACAACTACAGGCCAGTCTAATGTGACCTTTACTCATTGTTGTTTCCACTGTACTCATTCTGTACTTACTCTTACACCCAAAATGTGAATCCGAACAGACTGACACTTGAGTGGTTTCCTTCATGCTACCGTCTAACAGGATGTGTTTGTGTGCAGGTCCAGGATGCGACGGGAGGTGCTGATGGAGGGTCTGCCAGACAATGACACAGATGCTGAGCACCACAGCTACTCACCCTCAGTGACACGTAGCCCCCACTCTGATGGAGAGGAGAGGAGGCAGCAGCAGCCCTCAGGACACATCCACTCCAGCCATCCTCTCAGCACCAACACCACATCGCCTCACTTCAAACAGGAGGCCATAGACAGGGAAGACGAGGGGGAGGTGGGCTCCATGAGACAGTCGAGAGCTCAGTGCGTTTCCACAGCAGTGCAGTTTCCGCCGTTGAAAAGTGAGCACGAGGACTCCATCACTGGCTGTCGCCAGCCACACATGGCTGGTCAGAGCCTGAGGCAGGAAGAGGGCATGGGTAGCCAGGCGCAGGGGCTCTACCCTGGCACAGTCTCTATAGACGGCCCCCAGAGAGCCAACCAGTCCAGGCACGAGGGAGAAGATTCTGGAAAGTCGCCTGTTGACCCTGTCAGCTTCAAGGCCTCATCAGAGCCATGCCGCAGCAGCCTGGAGGTCTCCCTCAACTCCCCATCTGCCGCATCCTCACCTGGCCTCATGATGTCAGTCTCTCCCGTCCCCTCCTCCTCTGCTCCAATATCGCCCTCGCTGCCTAACCCGCCATCAACGAGCACCAATCACAGCCTAGACCCTAACCCACTCCCTCCTTTCCAAAGCCCCAAACTCAACAGAAGCACTCAGAGACGCAATGAGAAAATGGCCAATCTCAATAACATCATCCACAGGCTAGAGAGAGCAGCCAACCGAGAAGAAACACTGGAATGGGAGTTTTAAATTTCCACTTACTTACATCAAGTCCTGATGACCGCTGCGGCACACAGCAGAAGCTTCCTGAAGACTTGGAATGGATCCTGGCTCTCGAAGGCCTGTCCCCTCAGACTGAAAACCTGTAGGAAATGGGAACACAGAGCATAATATAATGCTAAATGCCCCACAAAAACTTAGGGGAAACAAGTTTATAAATGTGTATTTGTTTCTTTTTTCTTTTTTTTAATGCATACTACTTTGAAATCTATGTGACAGCCCTAGCTGTTCTTTTACCTATTGGACTTGACATGAAGACTTTTGCAGCTATGGTGTCATAAAATGTACACTGAAATTCTGTAGATTGCCACTGGGTGAGATTAAAAAAAGACCCCTGTCTTAAGCCATTAAAAGCACTATAACTATTTGAAAAGAGACATTGACCAAATTTGCTACTTTTTGAATAGCAACTTTTCAGATTTTGTCTGTAAGACTGGAGTTTAAGTCAAGTAAAATGAAATCCTGTTACTGGCTGAGGGATAGTCCTTTAAGACTCTAAATATTCAACATCTTGTATGTACTTAGTTTCTTGGTGATATGTTTTGAAATATTTGTAACTCACACGTATAAAATGTGGTTGTACATGTTGTAGAATTGTCTGCAATAGCCTTCTCTAAACCTGATGTAGCATGGTACTCACCTGACCCTGTTATCCTCTGTAGTTAGTCACCTGTGATTATACTTGAGTGAAAACGACAGAAAAAAAGTGGAAAACCCTGCAAAAAATAACAAAAAAGGAAAATGCTAAATATATTGAGTAGAGTACTTTTACTGTTTTGTTTTCTTTGAATAATTCTTGAGGTTTACAGTTTAGGACCCTGGTGCTTTTGGCAGTAAGTGAAACATTCTCTACACTTAAGCACAGTTTACATGATTTCTTTCAGACTTACCTCTCTGTCCCTCTAAAAGGCACTGGAACGGGCCAAGACACATTGCACCCGGTTTACCTCAGATTATGTTAATGCACATCACGCTTTGACCATGCGTTTCATTCTTATACACAAACCTGCCCCATGCTTATTTAGGTAACTGGAGGTAAAGTACACTGTGTCATGGATCAGACATACAGGGATCAAACAAGTAGCAAGGGGGAGATTTAATGAGTCAAATATTTTGCAAAGAATAAGCTGTTGTTTAAAGTGATAGCGAGCTAATAGTTTCCCTGTAGGTGATCCTCCTGACAGCTAACACCTGACTGAGCGCACTTTCTCAAAATGGGTCATTTACTGTCCTGAGAATATCATATACTTGATGAAACACCTCAACCTCTAAGCAGTGACATGAGTGCTGTGAATTGCTCTCATTTGGGGCTAAAGTTCACAGTATTTGAGAGCATGAGACTCACAGTATGACCTCTCATCAACATGAAAACATTCAACTTGTAGGTACACTATACTCAAGGACACAAAAGGTTGCAGGTATCCCCTCATATTATCTTTGACCACTTCTGTATTGTGTCTGTGGAAGTTTTTTTGTCATGCTTGCAAGATGTTCTTTATGTATTTTGCTTCTATTTTATACTCAGAACAGTTAACTAGATATTCAATACCTCGTGTATGAACTACTTACAGCACTTAGATTTTGATAATTGTGAGGACTCAAGAAAATTTTAAATATCAACATTATCCTTAACTTAGTGTCCACAAGTCTTTGCCTTTACTGTATCGTTGAAGTTGGTAGTAAACACTTGCACATGTCTACATAGTTCAGAGGACTTGGATTGTATTATGTAGAGATATATATTACACAATTACTAAAAATATCTTACAATCTCGGAACAAAATGTGCTGATTATATTGAAATAGAGTGTACAGATTTAATAAAACCAAACCCATCCAAGCCAGTTCTGGTCTGGCAAGCTTGCCCACGTTTTAGACATTCTCTCAGGGTAGTCTTGCTTTTTAAAGCTTTACTGAAACAGTTGCTCTCATGTGTGGCGGAGACTACGACAAACATGTGGTTTAGAAAGTGACTCTGTTATATATTAAATTGGCCTGTGGAAGATGTTTGAATATGGGAGGTTCAACTTTCGCAGGAAGTGATGGTTTGTTTGAGAATTGTTGCAGTTTAATTAATTACACAGATGTGTACCATAGATTGGAACTACCAGGATGAGGCTAATGGGTTGCATTTTCGAGATCAGTAGACTTTGCTCTCTAAAATACTGTTGTTTTTTTCTCTTGGAGCCACAGAAGATTTTTCTCTGGTTTTCTCTAACACCATTTTTTGTGCATAATATACTGTATGATTAGAGGTGGCATTTCTTGTGTGGAAATTTCATTGTCTTTCATGGTAACATGGGCATATGACAGAAAAAGAAATGTATTTACGCAGACCATTCTTCTTCATGTAAAGCCCATCCCATTGTTTTGCATGCAAATCCATTCTGGTCACATGACAAGGAATCGACTGCGTTTTTGTGTTGTTCCTGCACAGGGGTGTATCAGCACTTAAGTCTTTTAACAATAGTGAAGTCCATGCATGGTGCAGCTGATAAATCTGGCTCTAACAAACTCTTCATGATACCAGTCCAAGCAGAAACCGATAGCAAACCCAGTATACATCGCTCCCAGGTAAATGCTTAAATCAAGATTTTTTTGTGCCATATCATTTGCCTCATGCATTATCCTCACAGGAGTAATGTCTTGTGGTAAGTACGGTGTGATTTAAGGGGTGTCTGGCTTTTTATAACCATTTTTGTTTTTACAAAAAGCTTTGCTTTTTGTAAAAATCAGAATTGTCAATATGGAAACAGCTTTCACAACTCTGACACTGAGGGTTTGTCACAACGATAAAATGTCATTTGTAAGTCAGCTGTGAGCCAATAAGTTGAAGTCAAATGCCTCACATTTCAGGTTATTAAATGTTAAAGAATGGACAAAGTATGCCAATCGTCTTGGAACTGAAGTTGCATATGTAAGCCATCATTCAATACATACTTGTTTAAGATCTTGCTGTGTTGTGTTTTTATTTCTATATAGTGAGGAATCACTTTTTAGGGATTTTCAAACAGTGAAAATATAAAACGCACTGTACAGACTTACAGCCCCGCGTAGTCTACAAACCAACTGTCCCCAAATATTATATAATTCTGATTAAGCATGAAACCACAAATTATTATACGTATTCTATCATGTCCTTATAGTTACCTCCATTAGGTGTTTTCAGTGATTCAGAGTATTTTTTCTCACTCTGATTTAATTCAATATCTATTATATTGAGTGAGTTATTCTTGCATCCCGCGGCCTGTGTTTACATGATCGTACCGCGTGGTGCGTGAGCCCCTCCCCTTGCCAGCATTACTCTAACGTAATTACGTCACACACACACGTAGCTTGTTGGGCTGGAGTATTCGCGACGATGGCGACGACGGCTCGGTGCTGGAAAGGGACGCAGTGAACCTGGCCTCGGCTCGGATATGATTCATGTTTATTCTGTCGAGGTGCATTTGCTGCTCAGTAACTGCACGGGCTTCGGGTGAATCTGCGGCTTATAACTTCTCAATACTCATTTCAAGGGTGAGTCCGCCGGTTGTAGTCGCACTTCGGTGTGTTTTGACAGAGGCCTCCGTTTTGGGGTCCGCCCTCCATCTCACAACAACAAAAACAGTTGCAAAGAGCTGCGCTAGCTTAATCAGCTAATGTTAGCTGGACAGCTTACTAGCTGTTTTTTGCCGCAGCTACCAAAGGAAACACAAACTACTATGATATTGTGACACAACAACATACTAATAAGATATTGCATTTGACACCGGTTAATTACAGTCCAAACATCAAGTTTGGACTAGGCATTAGTTAACTTACCTTGCTAGCAATAGCTATTTAACGGGCGTACTATTCTTGACTGACTACTGACGCTAGTTTGCCGGGAAAACGTTAACGTTACTAAACCAGATGGAAAAGCAGCGGTCATTTTGCTGCTAGCTTACTAGTTTGTCTGTTGACATGGACAGTTATCTTTCTGACCAAGATGTTAGCATAACCGACGTTACCAGTTAACATTTCCCGTCTTGGCTGCTGACTTAGTTCCCTTTGTTGTTAATGATAACGTGTAGAACATTTGTCTTCCTCCCAACATTAAACGTTTCGATTCGGAAGTGCTTAGGAGTGCCAGTGCCATTTTCATCTCCTCGGTAGATGCTAGCTAACATTAAGTATTTTTTTAGCTAGCATTATCGCTGGTTAACGTTACCATCAAGTTATCTAATGTTAGCTAATTGGTTAACGGTATTCAGTAACGTTACCAGAGTGAAGCCACAACTTTGATTAGATATTTTCTGAAAACACATTTAGCCAAAGTCTTTTATGTGAATTAATCGATGTTCGTGCCACTTTTAGGTTTTAGTACCGCTAACTTTACTGTTAACCTAAGTAATTATTTGTCAGACAAGTTACTGCCGTCTTTGTAATTCAACGCCGCAATCATGATTTATTCTTGAAATTAGCTAATGATTTAAGAGATTAAACTATTTGCTCGATAATGTTGCCGCCTGTGATGCATGGTGGCAAGTCACGGGACAGGAGTAACGTTAAGGCTCTAAGGGGCTTAGCCCTCACTGGGTTACTCTGAACTCAGAGCCAGACTGAGCTATTGCTACGGGTTATGGTATGATGCGGTAAACAGAGCTGTGTGTGTGAGATATGCTTTATCAGGTAGCGCCAGCAATGAACTCGACCCCTCGATGAAATAATGACCTCCCTTAGATACCTCACAGGACTCTCAAAGACAAGGCGGTGCCTCCTCTGCTGCTGGTGCAATGGGATTTCTGTCTTGCTCCTGCCCCTCAGCAGCTTAAATATTCCTGAGAGGGTGAATTGAAGTCCTGATATGCTGGTTCACAGGCCTTCCCAGGTCACATTTCAGTCTCTACTACAATAGCTGACCTTTACAGCTACGTGTAGGCCTGTAGGCTGGGATATCCCTAACAGGTAGCCTAGTTTGAAAATATGTCTGGTGATATCTCTGAATAATTTCTTTATGAATTATAGAACATAAAAATTGTTTGTATCTTTAAATGTTCTTCATGAACAATATATTTCCCCAGCAGGAAATTAATATCAGCCACCAGCTATATGCTGCAAAGCATTTGTGCTTGTCCAGTTATTTTGAAATTCCACTTAGCTTATTAATGTAAAATGGTAGCAGCAACCTTTCTGCCCGAGACACCAGACATAGATCATTTTTACAAAACAGTTTCATGACGACAGGGTTTTAATGCTGTTCTTGATTTCGGACCTTTAAAATTACATAATCAGTTCACATGACTGAACCTTATCTTTATACAGGCTAGACTGTAGACTTGGTGTGTTATGGCCCAGCTTAATTTTTTCTATTCCACATCTGAGTTTTACTGGTATCTCTCAGCTCACATGCCCTTTACTGTGATCATCAGTGAAGCTGTTTTTGCCAGGGAATCAAAACAGCCCCTGTAGCATGAATGTTTCTGTGAAAAAGTCTTCTATTTAGACAAGTTTGTAAGGGAAATCACTTGCTCTGTTTTCAGTTTCTTTTTGCATTAATTTCCACAGATTTCCATGTCTTACTTGTGAGATATATCCCAAACACCATCATCAGGACTGCTCATCGTTCGTTACTGATTATCTGTGGTAAGGCTAAGAGATATTGCAATACTGTATTTATGGGACATTTTTAACTTCCTGCTGTTACTTCGACTGTCCCCTCCAGAACTTCTGTCCCTCATTACTACATTTAATGCAACTGACAAACACAAGATTTACTGAAAGCCTAAATAATATACTTCTGGCCAACCCTCCCCTTGTTGTGTCATACCATGTTGAAATGATTTGCTGTTGAACCGTTTGAACCTGATAGACCAACCAGGAGCTCCTGATCTTCTCTTTATTCATTGGCTAACATTTTTATTTTCATTTTCATTTCATCAAAAACAAACCTTAAAATAGTAATTCATTTTATAGGCCTGTTTTTTTTTTTCAGCAACCAGACTGTCCAGAAGTGTCTATTGAAGCGTGTTTGTTTAGACAAACCCGCCAGATAACTGTTTGTTTTGAACAGGTCAACCTTGAATAACTATTGAGAGTATTTGATACCCCCCTCCTCAAAAAATGCAGTTTAACATTAAATACACTGAAATCAGTGCTGAGCATTATCAGAATAGCCAGTACAGTCAATTGATCATGAAATCTGAAAAAGGTTGCAACATCTTTGACAATAATGATCCTAGTGTTACTGTCTGCTATAGTCCCTGACCTCAAAATCGAAGAAGAAAAAGATAGTATCACCTGACTTTGAAATGTGTTCAGACCACATGCAAGAAGAGGATGGCTGCTTTCTTTTTGTTTTGTAAGAATAAATGCACCTCATATCATTCACATATTTTCTGTCAGAATTATTCCTTGCGTTTTTGTTTTCTTCTTGCACAGACTTGTCCAGGCCAGTTTTCCTTGTTGGTTGACCCATACTCCTTCGCAAGAGCCATGGTAAAGTATCTTCACTTCCATGAATGCTGTCTGGCCTAATCTCCATTGAATTTTCTGATTTTATCGTCTGTTTCACAGGAAGCAGACAGTTATGTCAGCTGCAACAGTATAACAAGTCCTCCAAGGTTGCTGCATAAACAGGGCAGCTTTCAGTTTTTACTGCTGATGTATTAGTTATGTTGTTGCATCATGACATAACAAATTGCCGGTTACACTGTGTGTATGTGTGGGTTTTAAAGTCTTGGCATGCTGCTGCAAGGCGGCTGCCCTGTGGCTGCCCCCTGCACACTTGCTCCTCCAGCCGCAGGGACCTGCCCATCAATTCAGCTCACAGTCAGTGGCGGTTCATGCTGAGCCAGCAACAGGATGTGCCGCCACTGTCTGTTATTTGTCTCTCTTTCGACCACCTTAATCTTTCTTTGTACAATGGTCTGGCTGAACTCGGCTCCTGACCAAACACACCATAGATTCATGCCGATCTCTCTCAGCAGAAGGCCAGACATTTTTGCCCTTGGGGAAAAATCCCTGACTCTGCTTGTGTATCTGTGCTTCACATTGTCCACTGATAGAGATTCTCTGTGAATTTAGTTTTTCTTTCTGCAAAAGAACAAGTGAACATAAACATTCAGAGCAGGTTGCATTAAACCTTGTCCTTGTCCATCATTTTGACGGACAGTGTTGTAAATATTCCGTCATAATCTCTTATTACCTGTCGTTTCATTTTTATTTCTTTGCTGTTAACAGTAGATAACCATCAGTGGTCTTGTGTGTCAAAATGATTGACAGCTTTCAAATTATTTTCCATCATTTTTATAAAACTTCCATCAATGATGGAGAAAATCCTAGATTAATCCAACTTCAGCACGTATGTGTAAAGACAACCAATGACAACCTCTTTATATTGAAAATGTTCATAAACTGATTTGGCCAAACAAAAATCGTTTCAGGACATTTGCTGTCATGTCAGGGTCTAACTACCATGGACTTTTTCATTTTTACAATTTATACTACTGTGTGTCTCTGGCCCCTGATAAAACATGGTTTGTTGTCCATGGGATGATTATACTAAATCACCCTGGATTGCACATTAAAGTGTGGGCATGGAGTAGAACACACACAAATGCAAGACTGTCAGTTTGGTTTTGAATAAACTCTTTCACAAGGGTTGAGACACTTTAGCCCTTTCAAAATATTGTGTCATTTGGATGTTGCAATTTCCGGACAATTTAAGGCAAATTTAAATGGATTCCCGACTTGCTTTCTCACCAAAATTGAATAGAATGTAGTCTTGAGCTAGACTTTTAAACCCCAGCAGATCCTAATGGTTCTTGCAAAGCAGCCCAGTGGTCAAGGTTCCCAGCTGTGAATGTGCTACTCAGTGTATATGAGCGTGAGACAGGAACAGCGTAATGAATGGGGAAACACTCGACAAAGTCTTTTCAGCAGAAATCACCGAAATCCATGTTAATACTAAAGAAAAATACCTGAATAATGTTTATGCAGGTTCTGTAATAGGTCTGTTGTCTGCAGGAGGAGGAGGGGCAGCAGAGCTTGGAGTGTATCCAGGCCAATCAGATTTTCCCCAAGAAATCCCCCATCCTAGAGGAGGAAAACATGCAGGTGAGGAAGCTGCTGCCCATGTTGCTCATCTCAGGCTGTGAAACCCAGTTAATCTGATAATTATGTTTAAATATGTGAGCGAGCCTCATCTCTGTAATTGGTTACATAACTTTTGGAACACGTGACTTCAGTACACTTTTATTTGGGTCAGTCCCAGTAGATAGGTTTTAATTGTCAGAAAATGTTGATCAGTAACCTGAATATGAATTAATATTTTACTATGTATGTTACAAAAAATAAATTTCATAATTGTGCGCTTTAGTTTATCATTATTATGTCTCATCTCAAGCTCTGGGATGCAAGCTGGCACTTATCATTGGCCCATTGGTCAGTCACTTTCTACAGTTAGTCCTAGTCCCAGTATTTGTCCAGTCAGCTGGTTTCTGGTATTTAAAAGTGGATTTGCATATCTAGGAAAACTTAGATGCTGTAACGTCTGAGAGAGACGTAGTAGCTTGTCTGGCTTTTTTTGTATATGATCTGTGATCAGAGAATTGATATTAGAAGCTTGATAAGTAAATGCATTAAATAACAGGTGCACTCATTAATATTAATTGTACTGTAAGTTCCCAAATAAGTTATTTTTAAAGATACTTTAGATTATCTGCAAGAGGGGAATTTTTATTTGAATTTTCCTGACTGTTGAAGTGAAATATTGCCAAAATTGTGATACACGTTGCAGAACTGTCATGGTGACCACCATCTTGTGAAATGGTCAATCTTACCACAGCCCACTGTGCATATATCATGACCAGTGGTGAACTGGCTCTGCAGTTTGTTTGAAATATTTTGTCTGTTGCTAGGTGCCCTTTCCTCAGCTTCATGGGGAGTTCACGGAATTTGTGGGGAGAGCAGAGGATGCCATCATTGCAATGTCCAACTACCGCCTTCACATCAAGTTCAAAGAGTCTGTTGTCAATGTAAGTACTTTAGAAAAAGTAACTGATGAGCTGCAAGACTTAAAAAAAAAGAGATTAATATCTGTCAGTTAGCTCAAAATAACTGAAGATTGAGTAAAATTCTCCCTGTATGAAAGTTCTGCAATGTTTTGTGAATGGACAGAGTTGAGGCCATTGTGCCAGTGGTGACCAGGCCATTCAGAGCTGATCCGCTCTGGCAGCAATGCCGCGTGACTCTTCATCACCTCTGTTTCTACACTCGCTCTCCAGCTCTGCTCTCTCTTTGCACTTGCTGTTGCCATGGTTGCAGTAGTTCCAGAGGGGATGTGTAACAGTGGCACCTTTTCTGTCTTACTCTTTAAGCAGGTTAACAGAGAGGCTAGCTTTGTTACCCAATACCGGCCATTTTCTAAAAGAAACATCCTCTTTTACCACCATAAGGAGGATCATGTTCCTATCTTAATCAAAGACTGTTTTTACTCCTGCCACTCAGAAAAGTACAACATTTTACAACCGAGAGTCACACCAAGGATAAACAAATATATGAATGTAACTCTTGTCCAGTGTGCATGTGTGACTTTAAGATAAGAGAACATGCTCTAGATGCCATGCCACATTCAGATCACGACGCTGTGTTCCTGATGACTTGTCAGAGCAGGAAACTTGTGCAATGACAGATATACTTTCACTTCTGTTTCTTTTAAACTATCATGGATGTGTGAACATTCGCTTATTATATTTTGGATTAGCTTTTGATTGACAAAACTATCATGCAAACGAATAATAAAGTGATCCCAAGTGTCGGATGTGCTGTCAACTGTTATCAGTGAGCCACACCATGAGTGTTAGAGTCGTTAGTACTATGAACACACTAGATTATTTGGAGTCTTATATACTTGCTGCTGCTGCACTCATAGAGCATCAACATCTGCAACTAAAAACAGTCTTCATCAAATGCCCCATTCATTCCTGATTGATTTAAGTTGGCTAAAACAGTTTCCAGAAAATCATAAGCCTTTTTAACAATAGTTGCATTTGATCCAAATTTCCCAACCGGGATTAATAAAGTATATATGATTCTGATTCTGATTAAACTTTCCCTAAAGATTCATGTCTTCGGTAGGAATAAATGGACTTGGGGCTGAGTGCCACAGACAGATAAGGCAAGTCTGAAAATACTAACTGGAAGTACTACTTATTCATTATAATCTGTTGAAACTCAATACTTTTTTTGCCAACTGAAATGTATTTGTACCACACTCGCACGTTTACTTATTTTCTGATGAGATAATTTGATTTAAATCCAAATCCAGTGGTCAGACTCAAATTCTTGTCTGGCTCCTTAGGTGTAGACTACATTTATATACCTCAAAGTAAGCTATCATGGTAGTAAAGTTCATGTGGTATTGGCAATAAGAGATCAAACAATACTCTGTCATACTGGTAGTACTTCATTTTCTATTCGTAGGTTATTTAGCCTCAGTTAAGTTGTATTGTTTAAAAATTGAAATGGGGTCGTGGTAAATTAACCAAAGTTAACTGATCCATCTAATTTTATATCATTGTTTAGTAAATCTTACAGTTGCTGTGATGTTTGCATCCAGGTGCGTGTTTTGTTGCTGCTGATTGTCCGTCATGTGTTGTTAAGGTTGATTGGACCTCAAAAAGCCTGAGGTTAAAGGCTCACATTGCCTCTCACATCTGACAGTGCCAATGATCTCCTCACACATATTTGGATGAGTTGACGAGGCATGTGCATCACACAAGTCAGTGTTGGGAGGTGCTGGGAGAGAGTGAGAAGCTGTTAACAACCAGCTGACGAATTTTGATGAGGTCCATATTAGGGATGTAGATTAGGGGGCATGAAATAAATTCTTGCAGAAGGATGCAAGGACTTACAGAATTTATGGATTGGCAGCCATGTGTTGATGGAAAATATTTACAAATGAATATTTACCACTTTCATTATTTTTCCTTTTTGTTTTTGATAGCAGAGTTGTTGTTGTGAGGTGTCTGTAAGTACCAAGTAGAGCTGCACGGTGTGTGTTGATTGACTTGACTGTCTGTTTTGTCTGAAACTGTTGGGTCTAGAGGACTAGAATCCAGCTGGTTCATCATGTTTAGAACCAGATTCCAGAGTAAAGTAGATGCTGAAAAAATATATGGAAATGGGCAAAATCAATCCATATTAAGTCTCCAATCTTCTAATGCCACATTTACATCAACACAGTGTCCATCAGACAGAAACCCTGTCATTATGCTCCAGTGTAAGGAGCTTGACCTTCTGATGATTGACTGACGTTAGTGCATGGCTCTGAGCTGTGTGTGAACAGAAGCCTAACCAAACCTCTTAGGAAAGCCTCTGCACTACTGAAAATTGCTCTTAGTTAATGAAAAGTGCTTAGGCAAAAGCGGGAGAGGTATTTCCCTGCAGTATTCAGACTGCACTGAAGTCATAAGCACATGACAATTCTGTACTTTCGATTGTAATTGCCTATAAAAGATAAAACGGTAAGTCTGTGCCAAAAAGGAAATGCAGAAACAAGCTTTACAGGGTCTTGTATTTGAGTGATACCATACTTTAGTCAAGAAGATTATGTATATTAACAGAGCTCTGAAAGATGTACTGTGAAATGAATGAAAATGCACCTGAACAACTAATCTGACTGCTGTTCTGTGGCTGAACTGAACAGTGAATTGAAATGTGACGTTGCAGTTCACATTTATGACTCTTAGCATGAAGGTGCCTTACTTTGCTGACAACCACTAATAACTTTAAGGGTTTCTAAGTTGCAGTCCACCACACTACTTGTACTGGCTGCATGTGTTTTATTGGTACATGATTGAATATCTGATAATGTATACGGTGTAGAGTTTATCATCCCCCTCTGTCGCTCTGCAGGTCCCACTACAGCTCATAGAGAGTGTGGAGGGTCGTGATATGTTCCAGCTGCATGTCACCTGTAAGGACTGTAAAGTTGTAAGGTAAGAACGATGATGATGATGACTTATTTTGCTGAGAAATGAGGTTAAACACAGCTGGTATGTTCGTCTATCAAATAAAAAGCTAAGCCCATCACCCACTTTATTTAGCTTTCATGTCTGTTACTTACGGCAGTTTTAGCTTTTTGTTTGGCAAATACAAAACTCAAGGAAGTTGCTTTGCTGGCAAGTGAAATAGTTGTGCTTTATGCTAGGCTAAGAAGGCTAGCTCTAGCTTCATATATACCACACAGAGATTAGAGTGGTATCAATGTTTACTTACAACAGGAAAGACAGTAAGTTTCTTTGCAAAATTGTCCAAACATGTTTTTTGTGAAATTATCATATAAAAAGCCATAAAACGGATCGTTTGTAATGATTTACTATTTGCTTTCGTATGATCATCAGATGTCAGTTCTCCACCTTTGAGCAGTGTCAGGAATGGTTGAAACGTCTCAATGTAATAGTACGCCCTCCCTCCCGCCTGGAGGATCTCTTCTCCTTCGCCTTCCATGCCTGGTGCATGGATGTGTACGCTGGCGAGAAGGAACAACACGGCGAGCTGTGCAGACCAGGTAACCCAGCGTTTCTCTCATATCCTCACTTTACCTCTCCTCTACTGCTGTCATATCAGACATGTTTGCACTGTAGGTGAGCATGTGACCTCCTGGTTCAAGAACGAGGTGGAGAGGATGGGATTTGATACTCAAAACGCCTGGAGGATATCTGACATCAACAGCAAGTTCAGGTAATGGCAGCTTTCTTTCAGGATACCCGCTGCTGTGTTGATATCCGTGACACACAGCTAGACGAGAGACTTTGCTTTCATTGGCATACAGCATCAGTCAGTGTGTGTGAGAGACAGTGTGTGGTTACGTTTTTTGTACTCTACTGGTGCTGCGCCCTGGGCAGATAAGGGCCCAGCCCAGGATTAGATGTCTGTAGACAGACACTTTTGTTGAGCCATCACAGAGCTCTGGTGCGTTCTCTTTGGCTCCTTGTTAACTGTTGCTCTCTCTGTCCCTCGGTGCCTCAAGGCTTTGCCCCAGCTACCCTCAGCAGCTCCTGGTGCCAGCCTGGATCACTGACAAGGAGCTGGAAAATGTGGCAGCCTTCCGCTCCTGGAAGAGGTTTCCTGCAGTGGTTTATAGGTTGGTTTGTTGGTTTCTTCTTGAACGATTCAAACTAGACGTTTCAGTTGTTTACTGGCACGCAGCAAAGAAAAGCTTCTTTCTGTGCTGATTGGCTTATTGTTTTGTGAAAGAAATGAAACCATCTCAAAATTTTCTCTTTATTGCAAGGGCCAGTGCCACTGGACAGAGTTTACTTTGGCTTGGAACATACATATATACAGCTAATTACTAATTGCTTTCTCCCTCCAGGGTTCATTTCTATGTTTTCCTCTTTCATGATGTGTTACAACAGCCAAGACCACTGACTATGAAATACACATTCAATGCTTCAGTGAATTTGGTTTACTTTATTATACTAACAGCCGTTACAGAAGTTGCTATGAGTTTTCATGTCCCATGAAAAAAGATCGAAAATGAGAGAAAACCATAACAAACGAAACATACTGTTGTGCCCTAGAAATAGATAATGCAATAAATGTAAATGCTTTCTCTCACCTGGGACGTACTCGACATCTCTATGTTATTGTATTGTGCATTATTAAGAAGTGAATGTCATTTTCCGTCTGTAAGATAAGCGCTCATGTATATTAAAGGCAAAGACACATTGTGTGCTGTGTTGTGTTCCTGCTAACTTCTTCCCTGCTATGCCTACTTCACTGTTATAGGCACCTGAGCACAGGGGCTGTGATTGCCCGATGCGGCCAGCCAGAGGTCAGCTGGTGGGGCTGGAGGAATGCTGATGATGAGCACCTGGTCCAGTCCATTGCCAAAGCCTGCGCTGTGGACAGCAGCTCCCACAAACACCTCCACAATGGCAGCTACACCAACGGCTCAGTCCTGCCTGATACAGACTTTGGTAAGAGCTCTGTCAGCCGAACTCACTGACATACTGCATACACCCACACACATAGTGTTTCTCAGCTGAACACACACCAGCAAACACATGCAGACAGATACGTCCAGATGTCGGAGGCCTTGATATGTGCATGAATTTCCAGCAGACAGGTTGTGCAATCCAACGTGTCGGGGCTTGTCTAAAGCAGCAGGCTCATTCAAAACACAGACATCATAAAAGCCTCTAGTGTCAGACAGATTCTGATGAAAATGCCTAAAAAATTCTCCTAAGGGATTTCTTTGTACTTGCATGATATTGATCTCAGCTATACCTCTCAGCCCTGGTTTCATGCAACCTATATTCTAATTGATTTAACTTTGCTTTGTCTTGTGTTTGATTCAGAATCCGCCATGACTAACAGCTCAGAGGTGGAGACATTGGCCATTCAGCCCCACAAGTTACTGATCCTCGATGCCAGGTCCTACGCTGCTGCTGTAGCCAACAGGGCCAAGGGGGGAGGCTGCGAGTGCCCTGGTAAGTCTTTTCAGTTTTGTCCCTGAGCATGAACCGAATGATCTTAATAAGTACTGTGGATTCCATAGCTCAAACTTCAAATGTATCGGTTTTCACTTCACAAATCAAAATGTTCTCATTTTTCAATAACTTGTTTTCACTCGGTTGCAGAGTATTATCCCAACTGTGAGGTGGTGTTCATGGGCATGGCCAACATCCACTCCATCCGTAAGAGTTTCCAGTCCCTGCGTTTCCTCTGCACTCAGATGCCAGATCCAGCCAAGTGAGTTTTCTGTTTGCCTTCCCTGGTTACTCAGTAGCTCCTTGGGCTCAAGCTATTTAACCCAGTGTAGGTAGCTAGAAATCACAGCTGTGTTTTGGCCTTGGCCATACATCTGTGACTGATTTGAAAAGACTGGCCCAACCCCAAGTGAAGGATCACTTTCCATCTGCATTCCCAGACTTGACGCTGCAACAATGTGTATTTGAATCATGCTGGCAAAGAAGAGATGGTGAAAAGGACCTTAGAGGGGAAATCTTCCCATCTCTGGAACATTAGAACAGGGGTGCACACACTTTTTCAGCATACAAGCTACTTATAAAATGACCAAGTCAAAATGATCTACCTACTATAAAAATTAAAAAAAAATATTTATTTATAAATCTATTGAGTAATCTTTACATGTACAATATGTGTTGCTGTACCTTGCATAACTACATGAACCCATATTGCACAATATAACTGTACATTTTGTGTCATTACCTTACTCTGATGACTTGCACTGAATGGAATCAGCCAGGGATGCATAGTCCGGACATTAGCTGCTGATAGCCAGCCTCAAGCACACTTCCAAATGATCATCAGTCAAGGTGGAACGGTATTTGGACTTAATAATCTTCATGTGGGAAAAGGCTGACTCGCATGAAAGTGGAGCTAAATAATGCAGTCAAGGATGTGGCACATTTCCTCATGTTGGGGTACTTTTCCTCTGTGAGTAAGTTCCATAACTGTCCATGAGCCCTGGACTAAGCTGAATGTCAGCTTGTAGTGTCAAAATCATAAATCATAAACAAATTGGAGGCTAACTAGGCAACTCGTAAGCTTGCCAGAGTTTTGCCGCGCATGCACGCGCATGCCTGGTGACCCATGTGTCGGAAAAGATCAGATGTCAGACTGGCTGCCCTGTATGTCAATCAAGTGACAAATTTCATAGTGAGGATGGATGATAGGCTGACGTCTATTTTTTTTTAAAGCCATGCGATCTACCCACACGACCTTTGCGATCGACCGGTACATTGCGATCGACCGGTAGATTGCGATCGACGTATTGGGCACCCCTGGCTTAGAATGCCAAACAGGGTCTTACTTTAAATGTCCATATACTGTGTGAAGTTATACCGAGCACAGCTTATTTGTTTTTGTGACACAAGCAAGTATGCTCTGTCACAGTCAGTGCGGTTACATGCAGCAATTAGCATCGTACAAGACAACTACAAGACAAGATCTGGGTTATGCAAATGCATGTAAACAGGGGCATATCAGTTACATCGAGTCAGCATCGGACAAGCATCGGGTTTCTCGTTACCGGATAAGCGCACCTGGGTAACTCGGTAGTTACTCGATGGTTGCTCGATGCCAACATCATGTAAACTGGTAACGAGAAACGCAGTCTGCGCATGCGCGACAATTTCCGCCGGCGATTTTCCCCCGGACATGGAAGGAGACGAAGACAGCACGAGCGACGCAATAAAAGGAGGCGTTGTTCCAGGACGACGTCAAACGACACCATGGCTTACCATCTGTCATGAATCTGTGGTTAAAGCTTGAAGAAATACTATATTAAAGACTATAATCGAACGCAGTCGGCACTCTTCTTCTACGCTTTTTCTACGATCACCGCTCTTCTTCTACTCTCACCGCAGCCAAAAGACTCGTTGTCACTTGCTGAAAGCGCTCCAGCGCCACATAGCGTATCGGAGTTAGCAATGCTCCCGCCAGTTTCTCGATTGTTTCTCCTTCTCCGACATGTACTTTCGTATAAGTCACAGCAGGGGGTCACAGCGGGCGGTAGGAGGTAA